>NKYR01000068.1:0-11694 GCA_003184365.1 Evernia prunastri
CCTTGCCCATATGCTATTCGAATGGCAGAAAATATGGGGCTTACCAGACTTCCTATCGATGCAAGCTTTTGTTGCAACGTAGGCAACAATCGATTCATCGGCTTGTTCTCGTCCTTGTAATCTGGACGCCTTGACGGCGCATCGGCTGGGGTTGTCTTACCCGGCCTATGCGTGATGAAGAAATCGAACATTGACAACTTCATGGCCCATCTGGCCTGCCGTCCATTCAAATTGGCCAGTCCCATGAAATACTTAAGATTATTGTGATCTGTAAGTACTTCTACAGGGTGAAAACTCCCTTCGAGGTAGTGACGCCAGTGTTTGAACGCCGTTACGATGGCGAGTAACTCCTGATCGTGCGTTTCGTAGTTTCGCTCGGCATCGATCATTTTCCTGGAGTGAAAGGCCACTGGATGCCACTGTTTGTTATCCTCTTGAAGTTGTGTTAGGATGCCAGCTAAGGCAAAATCCGAAGAGTCTGTTTCCACTCTAATCGGCAACTCCGGGTTAAAGTGACGCAAGAGAGGTGCCTGCGTGAAGGCTGCGCGAAGACTGTGAAACGCTTCCTCTGCCTCAACGGGCCAGTCAAAAGGTTCTATCTTAATTCCCTTTGTACTGCCCTTCAATAAGTTTGTAAGTGATCCAGCAATTTGGGAGTAATGATGAATGAACCTTCGATAGAAGTTCACAAAGCCTAGAAAAACCTGGACCTCCTGGTAGGATTTTGGTTTTGGCCACTCCTGGATTGCTTCTACCCTGCGTTTGTCCATCGTCACGCCTTCGGTAGACACTACGAAGCCCAAACATTCGACTTCGGTAGTGAAGAATTCACACTTCTTCAAGCTCACATATAGGCTAAAACGCCTAAGCCTCTCAAGCACTTGCTTAACATGATCCACATGTTTCGCTTTCGAATTTGAATAAATCAAAATGTCATCAAGATAAACGACACAGAAATTATCCATTAGACCTGTCAACGCCTTGTTGATGTAGGCCTGAAAAGTTGCAGGCGCATTGGTTAGCCCGAATGGCATAACCAGGTACTCGAAGTGGCCGTATCGCGTACGAAACGCAGTCTTCCACTCATCGCCCTTGCGGATCCGGATGCGATGATATGCATCCTTCAGATCCAACTTAGAAAACACCACTGCTCCATTTAAACGATCCAAAGTCTCACTAATCAATGGCAAAGGATGACGATTTTTGACCGTCACCTTATTCAAGCCTCGATAGTCGACACATAAGCGTAAACCACCATCCTTCTTTGGTACAAAGAGTATGGGTGCTCCCGCCGGACTTGTAGAATGTTGGATCCAACCCTTCGCTAAGGCATCGTCTAGATACGTCCTTAGCGCCGCTAACTCGGTGTTAGAGAGGTTGTACAGTGGGCCAAAAGGTGGCTCCGCTGTAGTCTCGATGGCATGATCACGTCCTTCATGCGACGAAAGGCGCCCCGCTTCCTCTGTTGAGAATACATCCTCGTATTCTCGCAATTCCTCTGGTAGGTTTGGCGTAGCACCTACGTTTTGACCATGTGACGCACCTGCTTGGGCGCCACCAACCCGATGGTCCCTTGCAGAGTCATCAACAATCCTTGCAACAACCAGAGCGTAAACGAACTTCTCCCCCTCCAAAGCATCAGCAAAACCTTGGGGTGGAAGTACTTCATGCGAATGCGAATCGATACCAAAACGCCAAGTCCGTGCACCCACATCAATCCTTATGTCCTCATCAGTCAAAGCTGGAAGACCCAATACAAGCGGCGGATTGTCTTCTTTCACAATGGAATAAAAAACATGAGAACACCGCTTGGTATGAGACCAACTATCCTGTAGCTCATAAGGCACAAGGTAGGCGGCATAGCAATATGTCGAGTTGCCATCCATCCATTTTGCACTTGGCAAGGGTGCTTCGACTTGCTGGAAATTGTGCTCTAATGCAAAGCGTTGGTCAATCACATTCACTTCGGCACCGGTATCGAACTGCATCTTAGCCGATACTAATGATGCCTCTCGATCTCCCGCAACAACATGACCCTGATAGATCATGCTAGGTATAGAGATCACTCCTTGTTTTGCCCTCGCCGTCAAGGAGTCTTCGACGAGGGTTTTCCTTTTCCCGACTTTGCATGTTCCGTGGACGGTTCCACAGCGTGTGCTCCAAGATTTCCTACCCCACCAACGGGAACACGATTGGCGTCATTTGATTTTGGCGCTGTACATTCGTTTGAGTAATGTCCCTTCTTGTGGCAGTTATAGCATTCGACCTGCTTCAGGTATTCCTTGCTTTTTGGAGCTTTGCCACGAGGTTCACCTGCGTTTGAGCGACGTGAGGCATTCGTTTCCCTGTCACGGCGGGATTGCGCCGCACGGTCACCCTCACTAGGCTTATTGCTCTTGTTCTTTCCTCGGTTTCCCCCCGAGCCCTGTGTGTTTTGTCCGCTTTTACCCCGCGTGGAGCGTGCGTTTGCCCTTTTCTCGGTATTCTCAATCCGGGTAGCTGCCGAGATTACGCCATTTCGTGTCTTAGGCACCTCACCCGCACGAACAATGGCATCCTGGAGTTCAGGAAGGAGTCTCGTCATCAGGGCTGCAACACGTTGGGGCTCGTCGGATGGAGGTAGTTGGGCTTCCAGACTCGAAAAATAACCCTCAAATTGGCTGGCAGTTTGCGATGTCCTTTGTCTCGCATCCGTATAGGATTGATTCACATCCAGCTGTCTGTTGATCGGGTCTTGGACTTTGTCAAGAAGGAAGGTTTCGAAATAGGACCAGCTTCGTGCCTTTTCCGGTTCCTTTTCGCGTTCGTTATGCCACTGTTCCTTAGGATCTCCCTGTAGGAATTGCATGGCCCGGACAATCTTTCCATAATCGTCTGGAAAGTAGTCTGGTGCGTTCTCAAACGCTACATTGGCATCTCTTACCCAGTCACGATGCTCCCGCCTGGACTTGCCATGGTAATCAGACAAATCCTTGGGTTTGACACTGCGTCGCTTAGCAGGACGTGTCAAATCCACTTCGGGGTATCGCTTTGTTCCAGCCCCAAGATCAGAATCATGAGTTTCGGATCTGCGGCGGATACGTGACCCATGCGTTCCGTCACTGTCTTCCGAACGTCTTCCATGTGTTGCACCATGTCGGAGAGCATCAATCTCTGCATTGATGTTTTCAAGCTGACGCTTTTTGATAAGAGCGTCCCGCTGACGAGTGGCCTGCGCCAACTTCTCGTCTATATCTGCTTCAACATCATCATTTTTCGACCTTGGTGTAGATTCACCCGAACCCTCGGGTTCCTCGATGATATGACCCGGTTGTTCCGGTTCCACAATTTCAGGTTGGTTGCTTCCTGACATTGTCTGGGAGTTGGACGATTCGGCACCGTTTTCTGGACGTTGCGACTGCGAACGGGTTGTGGACACCATACTAAGTTCGGATCACTACCCCTCGATGGGAAGAAGAATTAGAATTGTTAGACTGGCTTATATAATAGAAGTATAGAAGCCAGGCTAGGGTTGTGTAGCAATGTGAACTTAGTAGAGTATATATATCTAGATGGTAAGACTAATTCTTAAGGAAGGAAAATCAGAAACACGGGGGCATGCGCTCCTTAAGCTTCTTCGCCAAGGAATCGCTTGGCATGCGTATGCCAAGCATTCGCGGCTCAGGCGGATACATGCACTACTGCCCCTTTTTGGCCTGCGCCTAACAGGTAGCAAGGCCTCTTTTCATGGAACTGCGTAGCAGCTAGGCACTAAGCGAAGTTATATGAGCGTGGTGCGTAGAAGTTTACGTTCGATTGCTAAGTGAACTAATAGCTAAGGAAGAAGAAGAAACAAGGTGGGTGCGCGGATATTTAAGACTCCTGCCAAGCATTCCAACTGGCTTCATGCCTTGCGGCANAGGCGATGTAATCCTCGCAGTCGCGAAGAAACATGACTGCGGCATTGTAGTTGTTGAGGTGCTGCGTATCGAGCACCTTGGTGACGCTTGCCTTCTTGCGATTCGCATCGCGATAGTGGTCGTCGCTGTGCTCGCGACGATGTCCTCGCGTGTTCTGCATTTCGGTCAACTTGAGCTTTTCGGTAGCGACTTGCTTCTCAGCCTCAAGCTCCATGAGTCGAAAGCGTTGGACTGGTGTCAAGCCTGCGAAGCGAGGGTCGTCACTAGGAGGCGTAGGGTCGGTGGGTGCGGAGTGTCCACGATCGCCATTTCCACCGACCGTGTTACTGGAAGTCGCACCGGTACCACGAGTGACGTCTTGGTCGCCGGATTGCGAAGCAGGCGTGCGTTGACGAGAGTCACCTGTGTGGCTGTCGCCATCGCCTGCGTGTACCGAAGCGTCTCTAGAACCGTTGGGTGGGATGCTCCTACTTCGCAAGTTAATAGAAACATTTCGCGAATTACTTGCCATAGCTAGCTGGGCAGCTCCGTGCAAACGGAGCTATTAGAACTGTGAGGTAGCAAAGCCTCTTTTCATGGAACTGCGTAGCAGCTAGGCACTAAGCGAAGTTATATGAGCGTGGTGCGTAGAAGTTTACGTTCGATTGCTAAGTGAACTAATAGCTAAGGAAGAAGAAGAAACAAGGTGGGTGCGCGGATATTTAAGACTCCTGCCAAGCATTCCAACTGGCTTCATGCCTTGCGGCACAGCAATGCCGATCCTAGCCGTCGCAAGCCGCCTCACCGCCCCTTGCCCTTACAATAATAATACTTGATATCTCGTTTAAATATCTTTCGACGTTTATATTCTACGAAAACGTTAAATTTACACTTTAAAACGAGATTTCAATAAAAAAATTATTCGCTATAAAATTCGTTAAATTATTTATAAATTCGAGTAGTAGAAGAGTCGTAATTATTATAATACTTTCGTATCGATAATCAAACTTATAAGTTATAAGATTATTTTCGCTTTAATAGCGATTATAAATTAAGACGTAAAATAGATAAATATTAAAATCGTTTTTTTTATAATAATATCTAGAAAGAGATTTACGTGTAATAATTCGATGACTTTAATAAGATTTATAAGTTAAATAAGGCTTTCTACGATCTTAAACAATTCTTTCGAATTTAATATTAACACTTTTCGAAGTATATAAAAGAACTTAATTTCGTATTTATCGAATCGAACGATAGCGTGTTTATAAATATCAAGAAAGATATCATCGTCGTTCTTTATATAAATAGTATCTTAATTATTAATTTTAATAAAGTCGATATTTAGCGTATTAAGAAAGTTCTTAAGATCAAAGTTTATATATCTAATTTAAAATCGATCGTCTATTATCTAGATATAATTATTAAACGAGATCGCGTTATCGATATTATTCGCTTAAGTTAAAAGATTTATATCACTCGCTTTTTTAATTATTTCAATTATTAAAATCTTAATTCATTTTCTATATCTCTGAAGATTAATCGTAAATTAATATCGATCGAAGAAGATTATATAATTTTAAGAAAATTGCGCGAGAACTATTAATTAGCTGTGAAATCTCTTATATATTTTATACTTAATACTAACTCTAATATCGTCTATATCGTCTCTTTTATAAGTCGCTATATAATCAATTTAACTTCAGCACACTAAAATACGATTATTCGAATCTTTCGATATTTTCGAAACACTATATACTATAAATTAGTGTATAAAGATTTCCTTCAAAATCTTATCGACTATATCGACTCTAATTAAACTAACGATTTATTTTGAAGATTTATTTTCAACTATCTATTTAATATAAGTAGTAACGTTATTAATTAATCGTCTAAATGTTAAGTTATAATGATATTATCTATTTATAAAATAGAATATATCGATTAGACGTAAGTCACTAAGAAGACGATCTAACTAAAGAATCTATTCAATTAACTTCTTCGTCTCAAAAACTCTGACTTAAAAATTACTATTATTTTCGACGATAATTAGAATATTATCGCTTTTGCAAAGAACGCTTAATTTTATACTTATATTAAGTATATTAATATTGTTTATTATTCCGTACGCGAACAAATTAATAATAGTATCATAAATAATATTCTCGAGATGAAAATAATCTCGAAGTACTCTATAAAGATTAAAGACTGATTATTAATATTATAATTTCAGAAAAATTATTTATATCTTCGTTTTGATCGTCAACTTATTACTATTTAGAATTCGACTTCAGAGAAGCAATTTCATTAATTCTCGCATTTCGAGTGATCTATCGAATAATCGATCTACTCGAAAAATCTTCGAATAATATTTATTCTTTATAAACGCGTATCTTCTTTAGCGACTATTATCTCTATAATTATCAAATTTAGTTTTAATCTCTATAGTTATCAAACTTTCAGTGTTTATATAGAATATCTATTATTATATATTATTATCTATTATATTAAAACCTTTAGATATATCTCAATCAAAATTTTATCGAAAATCTTCGCATTACACGCGATGATTATTAGTGTTAAGCATTAAAACTTTATAATCGATTATCAAAGATCTTACAGCAATTATATACAGCTAGAAGAATTTCTTTCAATTATTTCACTGTTATTTTCATATATATTCTTCGATCTCGTTTTTACTTAATTTTGATATGTATCAAGTAATATAAAAATTTTATTTTCAAAAAATCGTTTTTTGATAAAAAGTGAAATATTCGAAAGATTTGTGTAAAATAGATAGTTTGATATAGTCGTTTTTAGAATTTCGATCACTTCATCTTGGTTATTCGAATTTCGCATTAATTTATTTAAGATTTCGAACTTCGCGAGCGTTAAAACTCGTAAATTTTAAAATCGTCTTTCAAGAGATATAGAAGATAAAAGAGATAAGAAATCACTCTAATTATTCGACGCTAATCTCACTTTAACTATTCGATTTCTAATTTTAATTATTCGACACTTAAAATATATAAGCGAAGAGAAGTATTAAAATTATAAGATAGAGAATTCTCAAGATCTCGGCTCGACCTTAACATCGCTCTATGAGCGGCTCTATATAGATCGTCCTTTGTATCATAGCACTTTATAGTTAATACAACTAAGTTTTCTATCACATAATCTTAACATTTCGTTTATTTATTGATCTCGAAATAAAAAATCGTTAATAATTTAACTTCGATATTTAATCGTTTATAGAAAACCTTTTAAATTATAATTCTCGATCAAATATTATTAAGATAAATGATTCGTAAAGACGAAAAATATTCTTAATTAATATTTATATAATAATCTTAGCGATGATTTTTTCTTCGTTAATCGCGTAAGATATATAATAACGCTTTTTAATGTATCGATTGACGAAAATATAAATTATATCAAAATTGTTCGATAGAAATAAGTCGATAACGAAGTTTATAATAATATTTTATTATCTTTTTTATAATATAAGTAAGAATTCTAAAAGTTTATTTAACTTATAGCGCGATATTCGAGCTTTTTAATAAATATAATAATTACGAATATATATAGTTATATTAATCTTTATATCTCGTTAATAATACTCGCGTTTAAGCAATTTATATACATAAATTATTTTTCTTAATTTAAAGATAGATTAATCGTATATTTCGCGAATAAATTTTAAATAATATACGTTAAAAACTTATAAGCGTTTTTTATGAAAAAGAACATCATTATATATTAAATATTTATTTAAAATAATTTTTCAAAATTTTATTATCTCGTCGATAATAACGTTACGAATTTTAAAATATAATTCGTTAAACTTATTTACGTTAATAACTCGATAGAAAATAAACTTTAAAATATTATAAATAAATAATTTGATATTATTTAGCTAAAGACGATAAAAAGTAAAAATTATTAGTATATATAATATTATAAGATAGGACTGAGCTAAAAAACCTTGAATTTGTATGTGCAGTCAATCATAAATTCTATCTGATTACGCCTTTTGATATGGCGCGCTTAGTCAGCCCGCTAGATCTCCCGAGCGCAGAAACATCAAAATTTGAGTGTAGTCTTTTTACAACTTGAATAACATTTTACTTTTCTATTGTTTTTTAGAGTTTTTTTTTAAAACTATAAAAACTTCTATGCGCTATTTAGAGAATTAAAAAATTTCAAAATCGGTCTTATGACTATTAATGACTGTTAAGTTGAAACTTTTTACTCTTAAGAAATAACTTTGAATTCATATACTTTGATAAGAAAACCTTATCAAATAGTAGTAAATTTGATAGTTTAATAGAACGATAGAATTGTAGATGTCGTTGTAGTGATTAGATTCGATTTCGAGCTATAATTAAAAAAAAAAAATTACACTCAAATTAAATGAAAAAGAAAGAAAAAAAAAGAAAAAAATCTTCTGAAAAGTCTTCTAACTATCGAAAATTTTAATAATATCGAAAAATAGAAGTAACTAAGTTTTCTATTTTTTTAAACTCTCGCATTATAAATTTAATTTATAAGTCTATATTTTATCAAAATTCATTCAAGTTAGATTTCACGTTAGTAACTCGACGTTCGAACTTGATAGATTTTGTATATAGCGATCTTCTTATATCTTACACAACTTAATTAAGTATTTTACATATCTATTTTTTTAATAGATTATAAGCTTAAATCGCAGAATATTCTTTTAGTAATATTATATCTCTTTCAAAACTATCTGCTGATTTATTTAAGACGTTTTAAAAAATTAAAGTCTCGATAAATCACACGATCGCAATATTATAAGCATTATATATTATAAACGAAATTATATTAATATTAAAAGATTAAAATATTACTCGAAAGAAAGATGTGAGAATAAATTTAATTTAATAAGTTCGGGAATATTAAAATTATACTAAAAAGCGTTTTTAAGCGCGAAGTTTTTCGAGATATATATTTCTCACGAATCGCGCGTTAAAATTAATTAATAAAAGATATTATTTCGTCTATAAATTATATTAAGTATATTTTTATTCAAATTTGAAATTATAAAAAGTTTTTAATATCTTATCGTTATTAAACTGCAAGAGTTAAATCTTCGTATTATCGAAATTTATTTAAATCGAATCTACTTTACGAGTTAAAAAGATTATTACGCTATTTTACGCTATCTCGAAATCAAGAAAAAAACTTTTAAACTTTTAATTATATATCGATAAAAACTTTATCGAAGAATACTATTAAGTTATCGTGTGTAAGACGCTTTTAAGTTATTAATCTATATTTTTAAAACGCTGTTAAATTATTTTTTAATAATTTCATTATTTAAATAATATAAAGACGCTTTAAAATTATTAATCTATAAAATTTAGACGTTATAAAGTTATTAAATATCGATTAAATATTATTCGCAAGTTACGAGTTTAAAGTATTATTAATTTTAATTATTATCAAATTCGTATTATATTCTTTTATCTCGCGACGTTTCGTCGATAACATCTTATATTCTTTCACGTTCCGTATTCTTCGATTCGTTGTTTTTATATTTAAATATTAATAATAAATATAATAAAATCGCTATTTTAATAAGTTTTATCGCTTTTAATAGAAATACAAAGAATTTTTTTTATATATATAAATCGTCTCGAATCTCTTATAGAGTGAAATATTCTTACGTTAATTCTTATCGTCTTAATAAAGAAGATAACGCTATTTAACGAAAACGATAATAAGATTTATAAATTATTATATATATTTCGAGTAATTCTTCGAAATTTTCTATTCGTTAGACGTCTTATCTTCGTCGCTATTTTTAAATTCATATTTTATATATCTCTCGACACTTTTTTTAACTTTAATTATTCTTTAATTTTTTAATAAAACCTTTAAATTATTATTAATTATTCGAAAATTAATATTATTTATTATATCTTTCGTGAAAATTAAAAGCGCGAATATTATTATCGTTATATTTTTAAGCGTGACTTTTTCTTATATAATAGAAAACTTTGATATTACGATCTTAAAGTATTTGATAATTTTGATTTTAAAGTTTAAAATTAAATCGTCTAAAATTAAAAAATTTACGTATTAATCGTATAACGAGATTTCTCGTCGACGTCTAAATTTTTAATCCACGAATTCGACTTAAAAATTTATAGCGATATTAAATTTTTCGATTATATTACAAAATTTATTGATTATAAATTCTAAGAATATTTTCGTGAAAGAAAGTCTATCGTCTTATATTATAAAATTCGAAATTTCGAAAGAATATTAAGTTTAAAAGAGAATTATTATTGAATATCTAATTAGCGTATCGCTATAATTATATATATAAAAGTATTATATTATTTTTTCTTCTCGAATTACTTAGACTTAGATTAATATCGTTAATATAATTAATACGATAGCTTAATTAATAGATATTTTAACGATATTAATATTAATAATAAAGAATTTAGATTTTTATAAATCTCGATAAAAGAAATAAAAATATAAGTATTTAATATACTATAATACGATTTTAAATATTCTTAATATAGACAGAAACGGGCCCTAGAATGCCTAGCAGGCTCGACGTGGGGAGCGACATTCGCCAAGTGCCGCACGGTGTATAGTATGGTAATACGCCCGATGTTAACGTTCGCAGCGCCGATTTGGCACCACCCTCGCGGGATAGAAGGATTCTCCCGGAAGCCCTCCGAGAAGCTAACCAAGATACAAAATGAGTGTCTTCGCAGGGTGACCGGAGCATATAAGGCAACTCCCATCCCGGTCCTAGAGGCGGAGGCTTCTATAGCCCCCCTGGAATACCAACTCGACAAGCTGGTATTGCAACACCAAGCTCTACGAGGTACCCACCCCGCCACGAAAGAGGGCAACGAGCGAATCGCCCGGTACTTCCAGGGTAGCAGAGGCAGGAAAAGGAAACGAGGGCCTACACCTACGGTGNAACAGCTTCGAGTTGGCCAGCGAACAACTCCAACGGTCAAGACTACCCCTCGGGGTAGAGGAGACCATTAAGCCCAAAAAGGGCGCACGAAGAAGCGATCGTACCCGCCTCTAGAGGCGGGGGCGATCAGAGATACAAAAGTCAGAGAATAGAAGAGTCGGCGCAAAGAAGTAGAGAGATGTGCGGTGGTGTAATAGGGCTCCTAAGGAGCACAGCAGAAGGGAGAGCGTACTGTTTAGTTGAAGTTTTTGTCCAGAGGTTCGCCCTCAGGTTTCTTCAACGCCCAGCCGTAAAGCTGGTTCAGCGTTAATGTTACCCTCATTAGCTTACATCAAGTAGCTAGCATAGGCGTATAAAACAATCAATCAATCAATATTCTTAATATTAATTATTATAATAATTATAAGAATTCGAATAACGTTTATTTTCTTTGAATTATAATTTAATAAGAATATCGACTAACTCATCGATTTTCTTAACGATCGTTTTCGACGTTTAACGATATTAAAACTTAATAATTATAAAAACGTTTTCAATTATATTAAAAAATTCAAATAAGTTTATACTAAAATTTGAATTATTTATAACGAACTTATTTTAAACGATCTCTATCTTATTTTTTTATTGTATATCGATTTAGATAAAAAGTATAAAGATTACTTTCTATATTATATTTAGATTTATAACGTTATTAATATCGCTAAAAATCCGACTTATTCGCTAAAATATATAACTTAGCGATTTATTTAAACGATTATTAATTCGTCTATTAATAGAATCGAGTTTATTATTAAACTAATTATTACGCGCTTTAAAGCTTACGTTATTATAGAAGTATTAATAAGT
>NKYR01000068.1:11711-206986 GCA_003184365.1 Evernia prunastri
TTATTAATATCGCTAAAAATCCGACTTATTCGCTAAAATATATAACTTAGCGATTTATTTAAACGATTATTAATTCGTCTATTAATAGAATCGAATTTAATATTAAATTAATTATTACGCGCTCTAAAGCTTACGTTATTATAAAAATATTAATAAATGATAAATGTAATAATTCTATTATCGTAAAATAAAGTCGTCGAGAATTCTTTTAACGCAGTGATTCTTCGACGTATCGTTAAATATTATTAAAAATATTATAAATTTTATTACACTCAGCACGAATACGATAAATAATATTAATATAATTTTTATTATTTTAATAATTCGAAATAACGAAAACGAAGTCGCAATTAAGATTATAACGCTCGTAACGATCGTAATTAGCGCGATAATAAAAAACGTAATATTAATCGCGATCGCAAAGATCGTTATAATAAAAAATTGCGAAGAATTCGAAATATTAATTTGATATATTACGACTTTAAAACGAAAGTCGAGAATATTAATTTCGATATCGACGAAATTTACGTCGTTATACGATTTAAGATTTTTCTCGCAATTCGTGAAAATAGCGAAAATTATTAATTTAAATATTATATTTCGAAGTATTATAATTAGTCGAAGCGTTATATTTCGAAATAAATCTTATATATTATAAGCGTTACGCTTAGTAAAATCTCAAAACGTTAAAAATTAAATATCTACGTCTCGATTTATGCGACTGCGAATCGATTAATTTTTAAAACTTATCGTTCATTAATAAAGCTTAATAATTATTACTTTTTTTAAAAAATCGATAATTCTCTTATTTTTATCGATAAGAATAAAATAAAATTAAACATTAATATCAAAGAAAAATATCGTCGAATAATTATTCTTTATATTTCGAAGTTATTAATAAATCTGATTTCTTAAAACAAGTTAATACGCGCGAAATATCTCGTTTAGATTATTAATATTCAAATCGATCGTTAAAGTATTATCGTCTGATTAATCGATAACGATATCTTTCGCTTTAATATATGAAAAGATTATTACGATCTTCGCGAGATCAAGAAGCTTAAAAAGCTCTTTATATTTATTTTAATATCGAAATAAATTTAAATCTTTACGATTATTTTTAAGTCGAAAATAATAATAATAATCGCTAATTTTACGTTTAATTTAATCGATAAATCAATTATTTCATTTATATTGACGAAACGTTTTTAAAGTATTAACTATAAATCTAATATTATAATTAGTTCTATTTCGAATTATAACTTCTTCGACTTTAATTCAAATACGTTATTTAATACGATTTACTTTCGTGTTAACAATTCGAATTTTAAATTTCGAATTATAAAGATTTTAAGTCTAAAAAGAAATAAAAGCGTGAATCAAACTTTATAATCTTAATTTATTATTATCGTTATTTAAATTATACTAAAAATATATAATAATTATTTAAATATAATATTGATTTATTTAAGAAGATATTTGATAAAATATTCTATTTGATTTATATTATTAAAAAGATTTAATAAATTAAATATACTTCGCGTATTTGTTTTAAAAGACGATAATTCGATTTTATTTATTATAATATTGTTTAAATAAAGAAGACTAAAGATAAATATAAATACTTTATTATCTTTCTTAACGATTTCACTTATAAATTAAAAATCGAGCTTTTACGTTATAAAAGCGAGATCTTCTCGATCTTTTATGGCTATTTAAATACATAATAAGCGAAATAATTATCGATATTATCATCTTTGAATTAATTAAAAAAACGAATATTAAAATTACGTTTTTAATCGCTTTCGCGATAAGAATAAAATCATATAAAAATTAATTATATTTAATAACTTTTAATAAAATAAATCTTTCGAACGTCTGAATTAAAATTTTAAGAGCTATATCGCTATAGTTATAAAGAATATCGAATTATTAAAATATTATTAATCTTAGTTCATAATAATCATTAATTATTTACGTAATCGTCGATCGACTTAAATTCGAAAGCTTATCTCTTACGAGATAAAAACTAATTATAAATTTAATCTCAAATATCTTCGATTTTTGAGATTCTATAACTAATACGTTATACGTAAATTTAATATTAAATAAATTTTAAATTAAGATCGTATTATTATTAAGACGTTTAGACGATCTATTGATTATAAGAATAATTGTATTTATAAAATACTACTTAAAGACAATCGTATTTATCGAATATTTAAAGTTATTTGAAATAAGATATTCTTTAGCTTTCTACGAATTAAGTAAAAATTATTAAATTTTTTTATAATAAAGGAAATATTAGCGTCGTAAACGTTTCTATCTATGAAAAAATTCGTATTTGAATTTATTACGATTATAATAAATAATAATTAAGATAAATTAGATTCTATAGCGTTAAAATCAGCGTCGCTTATAATATCGTTATTAGTTAATTTATTATAATTGTTAGCTATTTTTATATTAATTTTATTATTAATCTTAATATCGAATATAAAAACGTTTATTTTAATAATTCTCTTCGAAATTTCGAATATAGAAAATATATCAACTTTATCGAAATATTATTTATATCTAAAATAACGTGATCTATTATTAAATTCGATTATAATATTAATCTTTATTATTCGCGAATTTTATAAATTAAAAAAAGTTATCGTAAATAATAATTCGAATAATAAAAAATAAATAAACGCGATTAAGAATAAGATAGTGTCTTTAATAAAGAATAATATTTAAGATTTAATAAATTATTTTAAGAATAGAAAGTCGTTGAGAGATAAATAAGTTTTTACTTTAAAACGAGAATTTAAAGATAAAATCACTCGATATAAAATATGTTAAATTATTCTTCAATATTTTCAGCGCGAAGATTTAATTAATAATAAGACTTTTATTTCGATTATTAAATTTATAAATTATAAGATATTATTTATCTTAGTAGCTACTCTAAATTAAAATCTAAAATAAATAAATATTAAAATCCTTTTTTTATACGATGATATAGAGAAGCAAATTTATATATATTAACTTATTAACTTTAAGAATTCAAAGTATCTCGATAAAATTTATAAATTGAATAAAGTTCTCTATAATTTAAAGTAGTCGTCTCGAATTTAATATAATATCTTCGTCAACTTTATAAAGAATTAAGACTTTATATTTATTGATATCGATTATAACGTATTTAACGATTCTCGAATTAATATTATCATAATTTTTTATATTAATAATATGTTAATTATTAATCTTGATTGATTGATTGCTTAATACGCCTATCTAGTAAACTACTTTACTAATCAGGGAGTTCCTCGAATATTTGTAGCGCTGAAGAAACCTTTCGGACAAAAACTTCAACTTATCCTCTCGTGTTATCATTGTTGTCAACTCTTAGTCTTTGACTGTCAAGTTGTTGCCACAAACCACTGTCACTTCCGTTCTCTTTCAGTCTGCCGCTATTGCTTCCGTGATTGTCTCCTTCTATGCCTGCTTTTTGCTTCCCCTCTTCTCCTTACCCTTTTTCTTGTTTTTGGTTTCTTTGTCTAGTCCTAGCGGTAATTTGGACCGAGCCAATTGCTCTTGGGCTAACTCTTTATATTAATAATATTTTAATTATTAATTTTAATTATACGAGTATTTAGCGAATTAAAAATACACTTAACGTCAAATTTTATATAAAAAATTAAAAATTTTACGTCTATTACTTAAAGATAATTATTACTTACGATCGTATTAATAAAATAATTCGTTTAAAATAAGTTAATTATATTAAATAAGTTCTTCAAGACAATAATATATAAGAATTTAAATCGATTATTATTTTAATGAAAATCTTAATTAAGCTAAGTTTTATTAAGAATAAATTCGAAATTACGTTTAAAAATAGACTACGCTATTAGTCTATCGTCGACTCTTTAATATACGTTATATTAAATATTTAATTAAATCTAGCTTACGCTATCTTTATTATTAATCCCTATATTTATAACTTTATTAAACGATATTAAAATATAATAAGGCGTATATTTCAGTATCTAAAGGATATCGTTAACTTTTAACTCACTTTTTAAAATACTCTCTTTAATTTAATAAATTATATCGATTTCGATTAAATTAATAATATCGTTACGCGTCGCTCTATTTTTAATTATATATTTAATATTAATAATACGATTATTAGCTAATCTTTTAAACGATAAGTTATCGTCGCTCTTTCGATCTATAAAGTCGAATATATTAAATAAACTTAGATTATTAAGAAAGTTATTTGATTATAAAATCTCTTAACGTCTTTACCATTTAATAATAACGTTTTAAAAATAATTATTATCTACGAAAATAATTAAAACGTTATTACGCTAATCAAGAATTTTCGTTCTCACGAACGTATTAAGTATATTAAAATTAATAATTACTTTTATCGAAAAAAAGTCGTCGATAAGATAATAATCTTCGAGTATATTTCTATCGATAAATAAATAATTAATAAACTAATTAAGTCGCTGATTAGAAATAAGTTTGAGATATTTCGTAATATAATAGACTTATTGCTCTATTAATAACAATTTTATAAAAATTATTTCAATCTTAAAATCTCAAAATATATTAAAATTTTATAATCGATATTATTATCTTCGAATAGCTTTTCGTTATCTTATCTCTTTAAAACATTATATCTCTAATCGCTTATTCTTTAAAATATCGATCGAATTTAATCTTATTAAGTAATCTTATAATTATTTAGTACTCAAGATATATATTAATACTTTTTATATATTTATCGATTATATTTTAATAATATTTTGATATATATTTAATAAAGTAAAAAATAAATTCTCAAAAAATCGTTTTTTAATAAAAAGTGAAAAAGTTAAACAACACGTTAAAATAATAATCTATATCATAAAACGTCTTTATCGTCTTTAAATTTCGATTTTTCGTATTATATAAGACGATCGTGTAAAAATATTAAAATTTATTCAAATTAGATTTCACGTTAGTAATTCGACGTTCGAACTTGATAGATTTTATATATAGCGATCTTCTTATACCTTATATAACTCAATCAAGTATTTTATACATCTATCTTTTTAACATATTTACTGTAGTAACTGCGAAAGACTTCAAATGCTTTTAATATTTTACACGTAGATAATTAAATAGCTTATTGCGAGAGATAGTCTTATACTAACAGTGCTCGCATTAATAGTCAACGATAGTAATAATTTTCGTGAAATAGCTCTCTACGTAATTATTATCTTTCGAAGCTTAATCTTTATAATTCTCGTAGTTATTAGAAACTTCGTAGCTATTAAAGCTTTCGATAGATAATTAAAGTTTCTTAAATTAATTTGAGAGATAATCGATATAAATATCGTTCTCGAATTTCTTCTTCACTATTACTTGCTGAAATCGTAATAAAAATCTATTTAATAATTTTAAAAGTTATCGAAGCTTAATCGAAAGAGTTGTTAATACGTCTAATAATCAGACGATCTCGAATCTAACGTATTTTCGAAAGATGTTATAATTTATAATCTTATTAACGAAGCGAATAATAAAATACGAGCGTTTTTTTAATTATTTTGATATATCTAAAAACGTTAATTACTTTAATATTCTTACTAACTGTCTTAATATTCTTATTAATTACTCTAATATTCTTAATAAATCTAAAAACGTTATTAATAATTTTCGATTATAAAAGACTTTCACGATCGCTGCTGCTGTTATTAATTGTTTTAATAAACATTATATTAGAACTATTATAATTAAGACTGTCGAGATTAATACTTTTTAATTTCTTCTGCTATTATTAAAGACAAGTATAGACCCACGAATGTATTCGTAAAACGTGTTCTGAGGATTTTAGGGACTGATTTCGGAGCCGCGCACCCTCGAAATACATTAGTTTCGAAATCTCTCAGAGGTAAAACACTTTCAACTTAGTATTTATCAACAACTATAAGACTAATTCTAAGAATTCTTAATTTCCTGAATAGCGTATATAGACCTTCAAAATTTAAAAATTTGATAGAAAAGTAAAAATTTATTCATGTTGCAAAAAGACAATATCAAAATTTTGATGTTCCTGCGCTCGAAAGGCCTAGCGAGCTGACTAAGCACGCGATATCTAAAAGCGTAGTGACTCTGATTTTATGATTGGCTGCACATACAAATTTAACGTTTTCTAGTTTAGTTCTATCTTATTGTATTATATATACTAATATGAAATCTATCGTAAATATCGATAGATATATTTTTATTATTGATATTTACGCTTATTTAGATGTTCGAAAAATCGATTATAATTAGTGACAGCGTCTGACTCTAAAATATCTCGCTGAAATTTCGTATTAGATTTATTTTAGATTAGCAAAATATAATTTTTAATAATTCTCATATCGATATTCTAAGTAGCTCTTATAATAATCTAAATATACTTATATAATTTTTTATAATATAAAGTATTCTATAAGATATACTTCTTTCGTAATAAAATAGTTATATTTTAAGAACGAGATTATTTTCAGCAAATAAGTAATAGACGATATCACTCGTTTATATTATAGATAATTAGTCGTTTATTATTCTCGAAGAGTTTAGTAGTAAATCAAATAAAAACGAGATCTCTTAGATAGATCTGAAGATTCTATCGTAATAACACGTTATTTTTAACACGAATTATATTTTTTACTCTATTTAAAAAGATATGAATATTTCGAAAAAAGTTACTTTTATCGAAATGTTCGATAGCGAAGATAATATTAGTAAACTTACTTTCGTAAAACGAATCAAAATAGTCAACGTCGTCTAAATTAAATCGATCGATATTATTATTATCATTATCAATAAATTCCAATTTTTCTAACGAGTTTAAAGTTTTTAAAGATTCGAGAGATTCTAACTATACTCGAAACTACTTTATTATTACACGTAGTTCGATAAGCTATACTTCGATAAATTCTTAAGTTATAGCAGCGAGTAGTTTAGATTTAATTAATCGATTATAAATAACTTCGTCAACTACGTTAATAGAGATATATTTAATAAATAATTTCGTGACGAAAAAAGTAGGGTTTAAATATGTAGAAGTATTATTAATAGAAAGAGATTCGTAGTATCTAAAGAGAAGCTAAATAGCTGAAATAACTTTAAGCTTTATCGTACGATCGTCGAAGACTTTAATAAAGCGTCGTAGCGAAGTAAAATTCGTTTATTAATAAGTTGAAAAAGATAAAGATTTCTTGATAGTGACTCTAATTATAATAGATTTTAAACGAGATTATATAATTATAATATAAAGAGCGATAATAACTGTTTTTCGAGATACTTAAGCTCTATTAGTAACTTCGACAAATGCTCGAAACTAATAGTTAATTCGTATAAAATTTCTCGAAAGAATTTAAATAGAAGATATAATAATAGTAAAAGTAATAATAACGCTATTATTGCTTAAAATAGTTATTATTACTATAAACTTCTGCAATTAAATTAGTGACGTAGAGATTAATATAAAGCAATAAACGTTTAGTGAAGAAGTTCTCTTGCTAGAGAGTTAATGTTGATACTAATAAATCGCTGAATCTATTTACAAGCATAGCATAATGTGTCAGAACCGTGCCCAGAGTCAAGTCTAATGGGGGTAAATTGAATAAGACAACTAGATAAGGAGGAAATATGTACAGAAGAAGAGCGCTTAAATACTAGGAAGAATCCCCGCTAGCCTATGTGTCAATGGGAATGTGTCAATAACCAATAAACACTCTATGTGCTAGACACATAGCCATAAACACTCCCTATGTGCCTGACACCTAGGGTACGTCCGTAACACTACCCCCCCCCTCAGGCAAGCGATGCCCCAGCGCTGTAGATTGGCCTGCGAGTCGTCTGCGAGCAGAAAGGATAAAAATAGTGGCGAGACCCCGGAGATTTCGGAGACGGCGGGGCCGCTTTGACTTGGCAACAGCGTTGTGCGGCCCTGGGTTCTCCGGATATTTGTTGTGATAGTCATTGACTACGTCCTGGGCCCCCTCAAACTCATCATTATCAGTATTCCACCAAGTGAGGGTATCGTCATCATCTTTCCATCTCACTTGGTACTGCAATTTGCCATAGTGACGGCGAGAGTCCAGGATATCTTCCNGATAAGCGTTACTCGTCTTCGTCTTGAACTTTTATCGCTTTCTTTAGCTGATCGATTAGAAGTTACTGAATTAAGTTAGAAAAGTTCGCTAATTGAGAATATATTTGACACTCAGCAAACTAATAAGATCTGAATTTAACTGCTATTTGTTCGTTACGAAGTTCTTATTTGTCAGGGAACGAGGCTTGATAAGAGGAATCTCATTCTCTATGGCTAGGACTAAGGTAAAGGCCAAGACGAAAGATGAGGAAACAAGAAAGAACGGGGGATGCGAGCAGCCCTTAAGGGGCTGTCGCCTAGATCGTCGGCTATCGCATAGATTAACCTGACTAGACTGAGATCCACACCATGACAGTATTGATTAATAATTTTTAGCATATGCATAGCGACTTCTAATAGACTGAATCGCAGTATAGTATTTTTTTCATCGACATAAATCTTGAGAGAATAATGTTAGGACTTAATCGTATTCGTGATGATTATCTGTAGAAGCAAATAAGAATACTGACGCNTGCTTGCACGTATGCAGCAGTACCTCCTCGTAAGGGGTTTTCCTTGTGGTCAACAAGTCCTAGCCACGAATGGTTCGTTTTGCCCGTAGGTAGGCCACACCCGGATGCCCAATGATCTGACGTCGAAACGTCTTCACAACGGTCCCGATGACAATTTTCTTTTACTGTTCGCTTGTCAGTACGAACGGAAGGGTGGATGATCTAGTTGTAGTGTCAGAACCGTGCCCAGAGTCAAGTCTAATGGGGGTAAATTGAATAAGACAACTAGATAAAGAGCGAATATGTACACAGGAGAAGAGCGCTTAAATACTAGGAAGAATCCCCGCTAGCCTATGTGATAATGAGAATGTGTCAATGACCAATAAATACTCTATGTGCCTGACACATAGCCATAAACACTCCCTTTGTACCTGACAGCTAGGGTACGTCCGTAACATTCTTCTTCAAATATATAGATTTATTTCTTTCAATCAGTCTCGACAAATACATTATTTATCAAGTTGAATTGTTATAAATGAGAGCACGATAGTTGATATTGACGATAAAAGAGATAGATGTATAACAACTCGTCATTTAAATTGCGAGAAATCTCATCTATCTTAATGATTAATAATGTAAAAAGAGTATAGATAAGCGTTACTCGTCTTCGTCTTGAACTTTTATCGCTTTCTTTAGCTGATCGATTAGAAGTTACTGAATTAAGTTAGAAAAGTTCGCTAATTGAGAATATATTTGACACTCAGCAAACTAATAAGATCTGAATTTAACTGCTATTTGTTCGTTACGAAGTTCTTATTTGTCAGGGAACGAGGCTTGATAAGAGGAATCTCATTCTCTATGGCTAGGACTAAGGTAAAGGCCAAGACGAAAGATGAGGAAACAAGAAAGAACGGGGGATGCGAGCAGCCCTTAAGGGGCTGTCGCCTAGATCGTCGGCTATCGCATAGATTAACCTGACTAGACTGAGATCCACACCATGACAGTATTGATTAATAATTTTTAGCATATGCATAGCGACTTCTAATAGACTGAATCGCAGTATAGTATTTTTTTCATCGACATAAATCTTGAGAGAATAATGTTAGGACTTAATCGTATTCGTGATGATTATCTGTAGAAGCAAATAAGAATACTGACGCGTATAGTACGCTTAAAGACGCTTGATCTTCAGTCAATCGCGACGAATATACTTCTTCTTCGACTCTGAAGTAGTAGCAATAGCTGCATGAATCGATTTAAGATAATTCTGCTCTGAAAATTAATAGTAGAGAGTCTTATAGAGATACTCAAAGAAATTCTTGTAATTATCGACACATAGCTATCGTTTGAGAGTTTTTTCGCTATGTTTTCGACAGAGGAAATAATCAATCTGTTGCTTATCTTTCTTAAAATCTCGAAAGACTAGTCGAATAGTCTTCTATTCGGTGTTACGGACGTACCCTAGCTGTCAGGTACAAAGGGAGTGTTTATGGCTATGTGTCAGGCACATAGAGTATTTATTGGTCATTGACACATTCTCATTATCACATAGGCTAGCGGGGATTCTTCCTAGTATTTAAGCGCTCTTCTCCTGTGTACATATTCGCTCTTTATCTAGTTGTCTTATTCAATTTACCCCCATTAGACTTGACTCTGGGCACGGTTCTGACACTACAACTAGATCATCTACCCTTCCGTTCGTACTGACAAGCGAACAGTAAAAGAAAATTGTCATCGGGACCGTTGTGAAGACGTTTCGACGTCAGATCATTGGGCATCCGGGTGTGGCCTACCTACAGGCAAAACGAACCATTCGTGGCTAGGACTTGTTGACCACAAGGAAAACCCCTTACGAGGAGGTACTGCTGCATACGTGCAAGCACCCCAGCATTCGTGCAAACAACCCCCCTAACAAAAAGAACAAACTTCATTAAAGAACAAAGACTTCTTTCTCCGCTCCGCATCCAACTCCGCCTGGACGTTCTTCCTTAAGCAGTCAAGAAACCACCCCATCAAGCTGTTACCATTCAAAAGAACACCATTCANGGGGCCCAGGACGTAGTCAATGACTATCACAACAAATATCCGGAGAACCCAGGGCCGCACAACGCTGTTGCCAAGTCAAAGCGGCCCCGCCGTCTCCGAAATCTCCGGGGTCTCGCCACTATTTTTATCCTTTCTGCTCGCAGACGACTCGCAGGCCAATCTACAGCGCTGGGGCATCGCTTGCCTGAGGGGGGGGGTAGTGTTACGGACGTACCCTAGGTGTCAGGCACATAGGGAGTGTTTATGGCTATGTGTCTAGCACATAGAGTGTTTATTGGTTATTGACACATTCCCATTGACACATAGGCTAGCGGGGATTCTTCCTAGTATTTAAGCGCTCTTCTTCTGTACATATTTCCTCCTTATCTAGTTGTCTTATTCAATTTACCCCCATTAGACTTGACTCTGGGCACGGTTCTGACAAGTTCGATTAAAATTCAAGTTATCAGTCCAGAAATCATTTAAATTCTTAGGTCTCTCGCTCTTCCGTTGACCTTTAACATAATATATTTAATCTAATATATAGTTCTAATTCGCTAAGACTCGAATCTTGAAGCCTTTTGATGTTAATTTGCTGAAAATATTCACAATTTGCTTAGTACGATTCATAAATCGCTATATTGTCTTATCCACAGCTAGATGTATATTCGTTTTTTAGTAATTTTTGAAGATCTGTCGAAGCGTATCACTTAGAAATTTCAACTTGTCAAATGTATTCTCTTTTTGATCTGAAGATAGAGACTTTAAAATGTGAAAAAATCTGTCTATTTACTATTATCTTTTTAGACTAATGTGCTTTAAAATCTACCCATAAATCGTTTCTTTCAGAGAATCCTTATTTTAAAAATCTGAAACACTTGACTTCACATAAAAACTTATTTAAATAAACACTTCTAAATAGACTCGAAATTTCTTAACTGTGATAAAAAATCAAATATAAGTATTAGATATATCTGAAGAGAGATATAAAAAAGTATACTCATTTATATACTATATTAGTACTTTTAGAGTCTCTTCGTCAAAGAATAGTTCGAAAATAACATAAGAATTATCGAAAGTAATAATATTTGATAGTTGATTCTCATCGTCACTGAAAGACTAAATAATTTTGATCGAAGTAAACTTGAGCAATTTTCATAGTTTTAATAAAGACTCTTTTAATACTTTCTTAGCTTTCGGATCCTTACGCACGTGATTAAGATTATTTGATATCTTATTACGAGGCATAATAGCCTTCTTTTGATCAATTGACTTTCGTCTGAAGTCTGAAAGACGCGTTGTTTTTTCATGGTTCGCGTGGTGGAGAATAGGGCTGAACCCTTGAATATTGAACCCTGCCAGACGATGGAATAGTACACGGTCGGATACTTTTCACATTGTTAGCTTATCACCGGTTTCGACTCTTTGCCTAGCCTACGGCCATGACGAGATCTACCTATATTATCGTAGAAGTCTTGAATTGGTTGAAAGACATTGAATACTACGTAAAAAATACATAGCAAGGCAATGTTCAAATTCTTGGTTGGGCTGATTGTATGCGAGTTCCCTGTACACTTAATTCACAAAGATCTCAATATGATTGTTTGTTTTATGCATTGCCGACTTGGGGAAGGCAACGATCACTGTCTGGTCTTATTAGATTCATGTCAAGGTATTTGCAGGCCACTAGCCGCATGCTCATATTAGGAGATTTCTGTTAGAATCAGCCAATCGATGGTCTGCATTCTGATTACTCATCACTAGCGGTTCTTCGACATGGGCTTCATTTTTACATAGTACAGTCATTACATAGCATGCAATACATACATATATCCTTAGAGACCACTTAGATCATTAGTTTCAACAGTCTCAGGTATGAACAATAGGCCACAGGCTTAATCGGTAATGCTCTAAGGCACGTGTACTCTCAGGAGATAAGAATATAAGAGGTGAAGACCATGACGAAAGATGTGGTCACCAGGCCACTGATACAGTGCAGGGGACAGCTTAACCAACATTCCGATGGAGGTAATTTCTTGAACTAACTTCGCGATACTCTCTCAGCCTAAACAAGATCGACACTCCATCGATCATCAAAAGGTGACACCAAGCGACTAAAACCCTTTTTCCTATCTTCGCCCCATCCACGAGAGGACCGCACTGCCTGAACAGGGCCCGCGTCTTCATCATTCCACCAATCGTGACGCAGATCCTCCGCCCGACCAGGAGCATCCCTTCCCTGCTCCCTCTGAAACTCTCTCAGCTCGATGCTCTTTCTAGCTAAGAAGTCAGCCTTTGCTTTCAATATTCCGGTACGCTCGAAAATTATTGCACGATGAACGCGCGTATCTTTTTCTTTGCTTAAAGCACGGTTCAATCTCTGAATCTTTTCGTTGAACTCGCTGGTAGTGAGATCGCGTTCGTGTATCATGCTCTTCTCGATACGGACTGCACATGCTAGGCAGATTGAGGGAGAGTGAAGGACTGTCTGGTGGCAGATTGTAAGTACGCCGAGACATTTGCTTTGATCGGAAGAGTAGTCGGAGCAGAGTTCGGTTGGGTGGAACTCTTTCTCGTGGCCGCAGTCTCCGAAATGCTGAATGTTTCCGCGACACATGTTTTTGTTATTGCTATTGCTTTGGCTGTTGTTGTGTTTGTGGTTGTGATTCTGTTCTATTCTGCTTTAATTCAGAGCTCTGGACTGGGAGGTAAATACTGAATGCTCGCAGTTCTACTAAGAGGGAAGACAATTTATTTTCCTATGCACAAAGTTATCATCCTTCGTTTGGCCACTGTTCTTTTGTTGCACTGCGCTTGACAAAGAACACTGCTTGAATCCTTTCCATCATTGATGCTTTCTTTGTGTATCTCTCCAATTCTTCTATTGGAAGTTCTTGCCTGCAGTCTGTTGAACAGGTGATCCACTCGCAGTATTGTCTCCGGGTTGTGCAAAACTTACTAGACTCTTCTTGAATAAACCCGTCCAAGATCGCTATAGTAGCCTTCCCTCCGCTTGTCACCGCGTGGGTCTGCATCGTCGTTGTCTTTGCTTATCTCAGTCAAAGATGGCGATAGTATCAACAACTGTAGATGCAAAATACAAACAATACAAGTTGAAGCGAGGCTGAGACACGTACCGAAAAAGCAGATGCGACATTGTTGAAAGTAGAGAAAGCCACGATAGGAACGAAGGCTGTTGCAACAGATGGGCGCTAACGATGACAAAGCATTATAGAGCACGATACTGCGGCGATAATGGTATTGAAAGTCAACAAAGCGGAAACTTGTCGCGCACAAAGAGCTCAAGAACACAATGCAAAGTGCTAAAAAGGCTTTCTTCGTGGACTTGATATTTAACTTGAGCGCCCTCTGTTCCCTTCACCTCTCCATTCGTTTCGAATCACACTTCACACAACATCACTCTCGGTCTTCGCAGTCGTAACACTCTCAAACCAATCAGAACGCCGCATTAACCAAGCAAACCTCCACTACAGAGCTACAGTCTTCGAAATGGCCGACGCGTTCCTCCACGAGCTTCTCCAAATGCAAAACAGTATACAACTTCCCGACGATCGCTGCCTCATCTGCTTGGAAGGGTACGGCACTCTTTCTCGTGAGAGCGGTACCATCGAGGTGGCGATACAGCTTCCGTGCAGCCATACCGTTGGCTCTGCCTGCATTGCAACGTGGCTGAAAACCAACAACACTTGCCCAGTCTGCCGGCACGAGTTCTTCCCAGCGCAGCCACGACCATACCTCGAACACGGTATCATGGACGATGACGAAGAGCGTGATGATTTCGACGATGATGAAGAGCATGAAGAGCATGAAGAGTCTGACGATGACGAGGATCGAGAGGCTATCCGAGAGCTTAACGGGGACTACTGTGCGCAGCTCGGACTTGACCTGGGAATTGCCATGGTCTCGGACGTCATTTTTCACAACCTGTCGAGATCACTGCATTTGTCGGAAGGCCACAACAATCATTGCCTCGTATCCGTCAGTATCTACATCGCCTCCCATCTCATCCACGCACCAAGGTCTCCGAGAGAGATAGCGGCTGTGACGGACGTGCAAGCTGACCACATTCGCTTCACCTTCGATAACATCTTCCCTCACCGGTGGGATCTCGTGAATGCTAGCTTCATCCAGATGATGCAAGACGCCTTTGGCCGAACCGGGCCCCTCGATTGGCCTGCTACTGGCTATGAGGTCACCGACGAGCAGATAGAGAGCAGATTTGCTGCGGAAGCGCTCAAGGTGCCCTGCTTCCGGGGCTGCAACGAGCTCGGACTCGACGTCATCGTCGCCGAGTTCAGCACTCGGGTGGCGGTCAAGCTGGACGCGGGAGACTACATGTCTGTCTTCTCGTCGAAGGTGGTGGCAGCGGTCAGCATCTTGGTCGCTTGCCACATGGCCGGTTCCCCCGTTCCCCTCAAACGGATTGCTGAAGCGGTGGATGCGACTGAGGTGGCGGTGCGCTCGGCGTACGATGTTGCCTCCTTCCATCGTCGTCAGTTCCTCGAGCAGTTGTGGATCGAAGATGATGGTATAGGGAGTCTGGACAGAGCTTTGGAACGTCTGCCTTCTCCTTCTTCAGCATTCTCATAGTTGATCTAGTTGACCCGATTGATCATAGGAGTTCTTTTTTCATTTCCACTTAATATAATCGAAATTGCAATTTCCAGTACAACTGACCTCAGTCTCGCTCAATTTTGCGCCAGTAGTTCAGTTTCATTTCAATGCACCGTAGTTAATTTCACTGCTGTATAGAGCTCTTCCTTCGAACAACAAGTCAAACTTCGGTAAACAGGAATTTTAGTTTCTGACACAGCGCACCACCTCAGCGTGATATAACCGCACAGACGTGCCTGTTCGACAACGAAAAGAACTCTCGATCTGAACAAGTCTTAGCGTGCTGGTAGACTTGTCAGCATCAATGGCTGTTACGAAACGTATATCCACCGCTTTAGTGAAACCCATTGATCTGAGCTATACCAATCTGAAGATTCTCTCCTCTGTAACAGTAAAGACCAGTGCTGATCACACACGTACATCATATTTGAAGTTGTAATCCTATCAAATTCCTTCGCATGTCTTATCTGCAACTACAATGGTGGTGTATGACAGCCACTAATCTCATATCGCACGTCACTTCTATCAAGACGGCGTTTCGTCCTGATATATTGCTTCAGGTGATTTACAAGAACACATAGACGTGGCGCTATATGGTGTGTGCTCTGAAGAATGCTAAATTTAGCTTTGTCGTTAATGCCTAGGCTTGAACCTCGACAAAATTTTTGACTTCGATAATCATAGTCGTAAAACCCTACAGGCTGCCGTCAGGAGCGGTAGACTCTTCGTTTCAGACGGAGATGAGGTATCGATCTAGACCAAATATCTAGGCTTGGTTACTAAGTACCTTCTAGAAGGGGTAGGATAGGGGCTAGGGCGGCTGAGCCCGAACCGTGCTTTCAAAACGACTGTGCCACATATAAGATTCGAGGACCGTAAATTCTTGCATCATGCCGCTATCAGTGCGAATCACAGGATAGAAAAATCACATTTCAGAATTCATGTCTGCCAGCCTTTTCCATGCAACGGAGAAGGGTGCGACCCGTTCGCAGTGCCGTGCGCAAACGGAATAAATCCAAATCGAGAGCCATGCGTAATATCGAGGCGGGACTTCCACGAGATAGTGCGTCGCAGACTTCATCCCGGAATCCCTCATTGTTGCCTGGGACGGCAGAGTATGTTGTACAGATCTCGGCATTCTCACCTCCACGAGAATGTTTTGGTTGTATGTTAGTCTGCTTCGCG
The DNA here is from genome assembly GCA_003184365.1 of Evernia prunastri. Classification (NCBI taxonomy): domain Eukaryota; kingdom Fungi; phylum Ascomycota; class Lecanoromycetes; order Lecanorales; family Parmeliaceae; genus Evernia; species Evernia prunastri. Next base: position 28,197 of record NKYR01000068.1, read on the forward strand.
TCTTGAAGCAGAATAAATATGAACATCGCGGGATGATCATCGTCTCATGTGGGACTTAAAATCTTGAGATGGATGCACACATCATCAATGCATCTGATCAACTCTCGAATCTGCTACTTGCACGTACGGGAGAAGCGACCATGACTGGCCCCTACGGCATCGTCATGCGCGTCTGATGGGAACGCCTCTCAAGAAGATTTTCCGTCTTTGCCACTCTTCGCTTTCTCCGTCAATGCATTGTTACTGGTTTGGGGGACACGGCTCGCATTGTGTCTTTGATTCAGATCCGTGTCATGCTGAGACTGCTTTTGCAAATCATACTCTGCCATTTCAATGCATCCACTTCATTCCTTTCCATCACAGCTTATGGTTATGTTTCAGGGAAGACGAAGCGGTTGCGTACGGTGGATCCTGCAGTCCATTGTGTCTAGAAGCTCGTCTATAAGAACGTCAAAATCCCCTGGTCATGGAGGGACAATCAAAACCAATACAAAGCATCTTGAATCACTTCCGAACGCTTTGATACATCAGATCTCTGGAAGCCGTACATTCAGCAACATCATTGCTTATTTTCTCCCAACCAACAAAACCTCCATTCAACGTCCCCACCCCAAAAAAAACCATCAAAATGAAAACCACCATCATTCCCACCCTCGCCCTCATCCTCCTCCCCACCTTCCTCACCGCCCTCCCCAGCATCAACCTTTCCCCCCGCGACACCCCCTCCTGCTGCACCGAAGCGATCAACGCCCAAAACATCGGCGACACCACCGCCTACAACAACGCCATCACCGCCTGTGCCGCGCGCGGTTGCACTTCTGGTGGTAGCGCAGCCCCGGCCGGATCGGCAGCCCCCGTAGCGCCCACGGTGAGCTACGCAGCGGGATCCGGCGATTCCAACAAATGGCAGGAGAAGTGGGTTTCTGGCTGTTCGGACTGTGAGGGCGTGGAGGCGCCGTACAGCTGCTATTGCAGTCCTTGCAAATACTTGCCGAACGGGTGTGTGTGAGGTGTTTTATGGAGGGGATAGATATTGAGGGGTGGTGGCGGAGTGGGGAAGGGGTCTTGATAGAAGAGTTGATTTATGCGAGCAAGAGGGGGATTGATAGTTCATTGGGGGAGGGTAGGCGGTAGGGATGGAGGAGATAGACTGCAACATTAGGACTGTCATTATCATCGGGTTATAACAATCAGATAGACTGTAACATTAGCACTGTCATTATCGTCGTGTCATAACAATCAATCCTTGTTGATCCGAGAATTTCCCTTCAACCTTTCAAACCCTACTCCCAGGCAGGACTTAACGTTCCTATTACTTCCCTAATAATTACCAGCTCTCGATCTTTAATCTTATGGGACTGGGGACTGCTTGTCAGACGTCGAATTATCTTTCCAGTACATGTAAATTCGGCCTATTGTGGCTGTGGTTAGAAGACCTGGCCGTACGGAAATCTCCCGAGCAGCCGCTGCGTGGATCCATGCATTGCGAGCACCAAGCTAGGTGGCTAAAGTGAGACTAGCGCCGAGTAACAAAAGTTAGAAAACCGGGTAGTAGCCAGAGTGAGCTAGCGCCAAGCGGATTACTGAAGTAAGTTTAGCGCCAGATAGTGAGGCCCAAAAGTTGGAAGGTGCTTTCTTGCTATGGCCATATGTAGCATAGTGTGCTTGGCAGAGAGGGGTCATCATCCTGCAGCCACTTCCTCCATAGATTCTACATCTTCTTGCTACCCACACAAGCACTGGCTACACTACATATCCAAAACCTCCCTGGAGGCGATCTTGAGCTCCACGAAGTCCGCGAGTTTCAACGCTCGCGAGATCGAAAACCTCAATCGAGTTAGCCTGGAATCCGGGTGGCAGAAGTGAAGTAATCGAAATCCTGAAAACGACTATGTCAAACTAACCTCCATCAAAAAGTTTCGAAATTTCCATTTTTTGTCAAAAAGCGGTTTTTTGAATATAAAATTTCCGCATTATCGAGTGCACACCAGAAGTCGGCCAAATCGAGGTCGGAGAACATATGTGAAGGTACCGATGCAATAATCGGAAGAAATCCTTCTAGTTGGATGAGATTCGCTACAAGGCCTTTGGCCGCCCGTTGAGATTTGGTGCTTGACAGTAGTGGCCATCGCGGGCAACGCGGAGGTTTTCGGCGAGGTTTTGGCTGAGGTATGCCTGAAGGTTTTGATGCACATGATGGCAATATATGATAGTATGTACTCTGCATGGGCGCTGAAAGTTTGCTGGTCCTAGGGGCAATGATTGCTGAAGGAGCTGCACGATTGCGAAGGATGAAACAATGAGGGCATTGGGAAGTTTGTCGGGTACATCGATCACCCGGTCGAACTGATGCGTACCTATTGCGGGCTAACACCGGTCGCCCTGCCAACAGCTCGTTGCGCAGTAAGCCAACAGTCGTAATAGTCGCGTCTGCCGCCCAGGGTAAAGAGCACAATAGGGATCTAATCTGTGATTTTGACCAATTCGCCACAATACCTCTCGTCGTGGCAAATCAAATCGCCTTAGACATCGTCATCTGTCTATCTTGGTATTCCAATTATTCTTCAGACATTTCCACGAACGCTCAACTTGCTTCCCATCGACGCAAGTCGCTGCCGCCTTTCGTCCCCACTAACATTCCTTGGATGCAGTTTCGCGCATTATATGACAAGACAAGCCCTGGAAGACGCATCTTCTCCGTGCTCCAGACATTCCCATAAGACCCTGGAGTCAAAGCCAAAGCCATGTGGGAATCAACAGGTATAACAACAACCAGTGATCTACCTCTTCACATCGCAAGGCTTGAAGGACCGGAAGGTCTTCAGGTATGGCAGCGAGAAATGCGCGAATTCCTTACGGCGGAACTTCTCATCAAATACACCAAGATTGAACAAAAGGATCGGCCTGTCGTTCCCATCATTGCATCTGACACCCCTCCTGATGAGCTGGAGCGACTCAGGGCTCTTATAGCTGCCGCCGAAGATAAGGTTTCTAAGTGGGAGCTTGGGCATGAGTTGACTGCCAACATTATTCGCAGTCGTCTCGGCAATTATCTTTTCTACGATTTTAAAGACCTGACCAATGCGCATCTTCTATGGAATGCCGTCATTGCCGGAAACAAGCCGAAAGGTGTCGATACTAGCAATACTTCCTCTGAGCGGCAAGAATCCAGCTACGCTTTCGTCGCTCCGCGTCCCAAAGACCCTGCCGCATCGGAGTCTATCATCATCATTGACCCCCAAAAGGGCGCCGTCGCTGGACCTCACAGCCAAATGGTGCAACAACTTGTCAAGTACTGCAGATATTGCAAGAAGTACTATCATACCGAAACGGAGTGCAATCGGCTCGACAACAATGCATCTCGCCAGAAAAACAATGGCGATAGAGGTCTCAGCAACAATAATTATCGCAACGATGACAAATTCAAGGACAAGCTCAAGGATAAGGTCAAAGATAGACATCGCCGAAAGTGTCGCCGCCACAACAGCGCCTCTTCCAGTGATACTGAGATCTAGATTGTGCTTTCACCGCTGAAGTCGATACCTCGAGATCTGACCGTTAGGCATTGAACTACGCTTGTTTGCAGCACTTGACTTCAGACAGAAGCGCCTTCATTGAATATCGCTCCCTCAATTCGCAGTATGACAATATTCGCCCTATCAAGGACATTGAGGGTTCGCGCATCCCCAGTGCTATCGACAATGGTCGCATCAGCATTGCTACTGATGGCGGGCAAAGAGACCTGATTCTCACGGTCTCACCGATCTTCCCTACGTTCCGGAGCTACGGACGTGCCCAATGTCGACATGGGGCTTGTTCAGAACGGCATTTTCTACGTCTTTCGTGTAATCTAGGCACGGGAGCTTGGCGCCAGCGAACTATCCCTGGCATATAAGTAAAGTCTGAGTCTGTCTAGGATCAAAACAAGGGTGCCTTGTTGGTGTAGAGCATTTCTGCCCCTCAAGCCCCCTGAAGAAGAATGCTAGGCTTTGACACTGACCTTTCATTTGCTATCGCAAATCTCCTACCACCGAATCCCACCATTGAGGCCATTGAGTTGAGACTAGTCTTAGTTTCTAGGTGATAGTCGTCGAAGCAGCGGTCGTTCTGAACCAAAGTTTCTGCTGAAACAACAACATTAGAAGAGCGACAATTCCCGTGTCAGAAGGCGATCGACACATCTTCTACGACTGTATTGGTCTCCATTTCTCTGTACGCGAGAGGATCATGCTATGGGGAGGCGAATGTAGGAGTTGTTATTGATCGCATCTAGCTTGCCGCGAGCCTAAGCAAGCAGATACGACTCAATCGCCGAGACGGCGGTTGCGGCTCTAAAGCCCAAAATATCTGCATGTAGTAGACAGAGTCTTTCATAAGGATTGCAAAAATGCATCGAATCCATAGTGCGAGGTGATGAAGCAGGAGAAGCACGTTCGCAACCGTGGACATGAATCCATCTCTGGTTTCACAAGTATCGTAACTTTCAACTTCGTCTTATCATTGAACATCTCAACGGAAACTTCCTCAGCAATTGCTTAAACCTTTGCGCCAGCTATATCTCGCAGCGCCCCCGCAAGTGCATCGCGCCAACTTGCCTGATCTGCCGCCTTAAGCGCTCTAAGAAGCAATACCTCGAAGTTTAGGACATCGCACGGCTTACTCTATGTTAGATTCCCCGCTCTCACTGTTCTCGAGAGGTCGTTTGCCTCGTCTTTTGCCGCGAGCGACGACCGCGACGACCATTAGAGCGTGGAAAATCCTGTGGCTGGTTACAACTGGGTCGTGCGTCTGGGTGCGCATTCGCAACGACACGGACGACGTCGTCGAATGTGACGGCTTTGTCTCGTGGTCCTGCGTGTAAGACTGATAAGAAGCTGGCGGAAGAGTCGTCCAGCCCCCTGGAGGAAGGGTTGGACAAGAAAGGGTTCTGGTAGTGACAGGTCGCTCGCTGTCCGGATCATCGGTTTCGCGAATGGCTTTGCGAGAAGCTTGTTTCGTACTGATGAGCTCCTTCAGCGGCAGTAAAGGTGATATCAAGCAGTTGGCGCACGAGACTCGCGTGGTAGACAGAGCCCTTCGGGCCTGTAGTTGGTGGTGATGATGTCGAGTATCGCTTTCGGGTCTCCACTCACGTCTTTGGTCAGGTGACAGCCTCTGACTCCAAGTCCGTTGCGGACGGCCCAGGGAGCCTGGATTTCAGTGACCTCGGAGAAGGGATAGAGTCGTTTGGGTGCCAATCTGTCGCGAAATTTGCCGATGCCATCCCTCATAGTCATTGCTGGGATTGCAGAACGGAAATTGAGAACCAAAGGCCACATTTCGTCATTGGTGAAGCTTTCCCAGCGTTCTTTGCTTTCATGGCAGGTAGGTAATAGCGCGGTCCGCTCTGCTTGAGCACTGGATTCAGCCATCCGTATCTTGATTTATCCAACGGAGACTTTTTAGAAGGTCGCGGCGGTGGGTCCTCAATGAAGAGTGCGTAGGATGATTGAGAGCGGGCAGCGGGGATGCTTCGTAGCTGGAAGACCGAACCCTTTTAGTGTTGCTGAGATTTCTTCGCTGGCGTATCGATATTAGCAAGATTGGTCTTCAGCGTCTTGCACAAGGAGCATTAAGGTGCTTATACTTACCATTCTGCACTGCGAACGGATACAAACGACGCCCGATGTGAGATGAGTTGAAAAGATTGTGTGGGGCAGGATTCTTGCGAGCGCAAAAATCTGGGAAGCACAGTCAGTGGTGGCCCAAGTCCCTCTTTTTGACGCTTCAGCGGTTAAGCGAGACAAATGATCCGTGACCCGGCCAATCTTTGTTCAAATCCATAGAATGCTTGAGTTGCCTATCTTAGAGCTCCCGTACGGAGTGGTGGTGTCCCCTATGCCCTAATACTTGTGTGGCCGGCATGGCAACCTCGGCTAAAATGGCTGAGAGGAGGGCCACACGTGACCGCAACAATAAACAGGAATCGCAGAACTTCTTTCTTTTCTTCTTTTTTCTCTTTTTCTTCTTCTTCTTCTTCTATTGTCTGAGGCTTTGCGAAAGAGAGAGTGCAGCCGCAAGCGATGTCAACCCCCCCCCCTCCCTCCCAATTCCCCGTCCAACACGCCGGAAGAGCACATCCCGACGCTGGCACGGGCGTTGGGACGAAAGCGGCAGAGCGGCAATTACCCACGCCCCACCCCCACCCCCACCCCACAGCTTGGTAGGCGACCAGCGAAAAACATGATCTTTTCAGATGTATCTAGCACGACCGTTGGCGCACGGGTGCACGGGTATCGCCCCTGTCATGCACTCACTCCGTACGCTACCTATAATCGAATCGAAAGAAGACGTCCTGAAGCTTGCTGACTGCACGCGATATAGACACGCTGTGTACACGGTAGATATCGCCGCAGCCCGTTCAAGAAATGATGGACACCAAAGATGTGGTCTCGAGGTAGAAGGATGACTAGTCTAGAAGAATGGTGGGCAGAGGCCACATCTACACTGTGGGCCAAGGGCAGGCTAGTCCCGGGTTGGCTAGACCCCTCGTCAACTCCTCCCATGCAAACAAGACCAAGCCCCAGCGACCATATGTCTAGCCAACACCGGAATTCACATCGAATGCAGGCACATATCCTCCATATCCTTCAGCTCCATAAGCTGGTGTAGACGCCACAACACTCCCAGACAAGACAAGACCACCCCCAGTGTACTCCTGATCCTTCTTCAAAATCGACCGAGGTGCATCCAAGGCAGAGGTACTCCATGTGACTGATTTGGATCCAATGGAGGCTGGCTGAGAAGCTGGCTTGGAATCCGGAGACGGCAGTAGAAATTGAGGCGAGATTCTCTCCTCAGGAAGCTTCTTTTCCGCCGAAAACGAAGCCCAAAGAGAATCCAGCTTGGTGGCAGACACATTCCTCCTGACAACGTCTTTGTAGAACGAGACCTCTCGAGACTGAGTCTCCTCGAATTCGATTTTCTTGATAATTATCTGAGACTTATGAGCGTCCTCCATGGCCACGAATGCCCCATGCAATGATCTTCCCCCGCTTCCCCGAACAATGACCTCTCGACGTAACCCCGGATCCATCAAACCCTTGAGAAATGCACTGTAGATCAGATCCAGCATGGATGATTCAATCATTGAAAGTGGGAGGCCCTCGGAGAGACGGTCTCGGCATCCGAAACGACGAGTGATCTGTACGGCACGCTGATAGTAGGATAAGAGGGTTTCGTCAGGATTTGGATGTAGGCTGTCGACTTCTTCCGGAAAGGATGTCGTAATAGTCTCGACAGACTTAGTAGGATATTTTTCTTTGAATAATAATAGGAATCGGTCAAGAGACTCCTGAGTGTAAGGCGCGGCAAGCAATGGAATGATGTCTAAAGAAGTCTCTGCCCAATCGGCAGCCTCCTTCATAAGAAGTATATCCACAGAGCTCAAATATAGCTCTGGGGCAATGGTTCCTGCTTCGGAGCCTCGCAATTCGTGCTCAAGACGCTTCAGCCAGCGAGAGGCCGGTTCTGAACCATCATAGGTACCGCAAAATTCGAATGTAGGACGAGGCATGACTAATATAACGAATGACTAATATAATAACGAGTGATCCCTCAAGGCCCTGAATGATCGCACCGTGATCGCCAGAAATGATGGACACCAAAGATGTGGTCTCGAGGTAGAAGGATGACTAGTCTAGAAGAATGGTGGGCAGAGGCCACATCTACACTGTGGGCCAAGGGCAGGCTAGTCCCGGGTTGGCTAGACCCCTCGTCAACTATTCACCAGGGCGGGGGAGCAGGTCACGTGTGTATCACGTGTGTATCACGTGTGTATCACGTGTGTATCACGTGTGTATCACGTGTGTATCACGTGTGTATCTAATGGAAAGCAATGGAGGTGGGGGTGGGGGGAAAGGGTGGAGTTGCAATCCGGCCAGGACGTTCGTTGTATCTGATGTGGTGGGAGGCTTTTTTTTTAAAAAGAAGAAAAATAAATTGGTGCTGAAGAAGGACGACGTGAGGTCAGAGGTGAGCGTTGCAGAGAGCGCGCGCTGAAAGCGCGTGGTATCTTGGTGTGAAATGGAATGTTCTTTGGAGATGGTGAATCGAGGACGCTGGTTTGAGGACGCGTTAATTGTGCGCGAAAGGACATTTCCAGGCGTTGAGGTTTTCGCGATGGGATTATGGAAGCGTTGGAGTGGAGGTAGTCTTGGAGCGCTTTCTGTCGGTGGATGTGCTTCTGAATTTTGTAGCAGAAGGAGCTGAGAACGGTCGCATCGTCGGCAAGGTTGTGCTTGCGTACTTACTAGATCGCTGCCATTATACACACATTCGTTAAGGAGTAACAGACTTTAGGCAGCAAAAGTATTTGATTGGAAGAGCGTTAGCCTCGTTGCGGGCAGCTGTGTGAATTATGTACAAGCAGAAGAGTATAAATATGCAGGTTGCGGATCACAGACCCGCAGAAGCCGAAGAAAGGGAAAACCTAATGACGGCCTATAAAGTCGCGCTTTTCTTTTCTTTTTTCTTTTCTTTTTCATTCCAGCAAAATATCAAAACAGGTTCGAAAAGTAATTTGTTTTGCTCTCTCAGCAGGTGCCTGCACTGCTGGTCCGGTTGTAGTACATTTCGATCTTTGCGATTTCCATAATGTTGTCTTGGAGCGGAGGAGCACCTGTCCAACCTGGGTCTCCGTTGCTGCAAGCAGTCAGCTCTGGTACTTTTTCTTGGGGAGGAGCAACGGATGGGGTTACGACGGAGCGAAATCGGATCTCTTACCTCCAATTATTCCACAGCCAGCTACCAGGAGTGGACGGGACGTTTTCGCTCAGGGTCTTCTGCAGCTGATCGTTGAGGTAGAAGTTCGTCCGGCCGGGGAGCCAGTCGATCCTGTACTCCTGGAAGACGGCCGTCGCGTTGGACGGGAGGGCCTTGCGGACCGTGCTCGGCGCGGCGTCGGCGCTGGCTTTCTGGTTCGTGTAATGCACGCCCTTCCACGTGTTGCCGGTGATAACTTCGATGTCCACTTCTTGGTTGTCGTCCTTGTAGAAAAAGGCGCCGTGGCACGTGCCGGGGACGGTGCTGGCCCGGAAGAGAGTGCGTACGCTGCCGTAGAGAATGTCGTCGGCCTGGGTGGAGATCTCGGCTCCGAGGATGGGGGATGCGCTCTGGCCCCCGGGTACCTTCAGTTGCAGGGTACCGCTGTCCACAGCGACGTTGGATGTGGTGTAAAGCTGCGTGTACGGAGATGATCCGATGGGGTAGGTGCTGATGGTCAGGTCATCCGTTGGAAAAGATGTCAAGGCGGAGAAGTCGAAAGTCTGCGAGTTGGTAAAGCTACCCGCGCCGTCGACTACCCACATGCATCCCTCTTTGGTGGGTGCCGCAGAAAGTCCCGATGCTGCTGCTTCACTTGGCTGAGGCTGCGAGATTGCAGAAGGCTGAGCTGATGGCGAAGGTACTGCGATCAATGAGGGTTGTGCAGATGGCGAGGGTTGTGCGATTGGTGACGGTTGTGCAGATGGCGACGGCTGCGCCGAGGGCGATGGAGATGCGGGAGCAGAAGAACCGCAGGTTCCAAAGGCGGATTGACAGCCTACTGCGCAATACTCCTCGGAGTTTCCTGCGAGTGTTCAGCAAAATTCTTTCAAAACGGCTTGTGGGGGTGAAAGGAAGACTTACCGCACCATCCAGCAGCGGAGCAACAAGCTCCTCCGTATGGGTCGCTTGGGTTACAGACGTAGGCATTAGTACCGCCACATGTATTGTCCGGTGTTAAGGTGCGCTTTTGCGCGTGGAAATGAGAGTGAGAAGGGTGCGCCGGTATTGCGGACACGGAGGAGAGGAAGAAAAAAGAGAGGCCGAGTATGTACAGCATGATGGAAATGAAAACGAATGATCGACTAAGGTGAGTTGATGTTTGAAAGATGGAGGAAGTTGACGTCCAGCGTCGGAGCTTTTGTTTTGGACTGTAGAATGAATGAATGAAACAAAGGCACAAAGAGGGAATGAAGTTGGGTGAGGAGGGGTAGGAAGGGAGAGGGAGTGTGGAACAAAGGAGGAGTGGAAGTCATTAAATTCATTGTGCGCGCCACAAATGTGGCCCGCTCTACTCGGAGGTACGTAAGAGTAAGACGGATGAATCTACAATCACTCAAATATAAAGGAGCTCTTTGGTGTCGAATTTACGGGTCACAACAGCAACTGTACGGAGATGACTGGAAAAGCACAGTCAACGAATGGAAGAAGCGCAACATACAAAAGGAATGAAAAAGGGGTGAAGGAGCAAGAGGGTGACATTGGTGGATAATTGGGTATGCTTGAAATCCTGCAGCTTCAGCACGAGGGAGGTGTGGCGTTGATTGGGTTTTGATTGATTAAAGCACGAGATAGGGGCGGGCGCTAGTGGCGGGAGTGGCTTGTGATCCTTGTCTCCAATCTGGGAGCCGGGGATGGGCCCGCTGGTGGGGAGTCAATCTCCTGAAAATCATCAGCCCCCGAGTCTAGGACCCCCTGAGACTTCATCCGAAATAAGCGCGCCAAAGAGCGAAACCCCTCGTTCTTTACTTATGTGACGACAATTTTGGAGCAAGAGGTAGCGTTTGTGAAAGTCGATAGCATAGCTATGAAAAAGGCGCTTGGTCTACTTTTCCTCTACATGATCTGTGATCATTGGTTAAGGACGGATCTTCTTGCTATAAATTAGTCGAGTCGGCAAAAAGGGGCGTGGCGACACATCTAGTCTGTTGATTGGCTTCGGAGCGCCCCCGCCTCGGCTCAAGCGGAGATGATCCTGACGAGAAAGACGCAAGCTTCCCCGTATGCCAGAAGTGTGCGAAAATCGAAGTGGAAGACTGAGAGGTCCAGAACATAAAATTCACATTGGGCTCAGCTCGCCATTAGACAGAGCGTCTAACGGTTCTCTTTGATTTCGCAGTTCAGCACCTTTTAGAGCTAGGGAAGTTCCACTGGCAAGTCGCAGTAGCGGCTTCTGCACTTGCAGAAGCAGCTATCTATGTCCGTGTCCGAGACTTATCGAGCCGAGATCGTTGCCTCTTGACCGTCGATCTTTGAATAATAAGACTCGCGTAAAAATGCAATTTACGCATCTCTCTCATTGAGCGACAGTGGCAAAGTACTTAATTCGCTTTCCGAAGTGCGGCCCGGCGAACGGGAATGGGGCGAGCGAGGAAAGTGTCGTCTCCGATTTGCCTGCGGGATGGCAGGCTAGATTCCAATCAAACGACAATGTTTTTGGCAACCTCTGGCTCTTGTTCTCGGAACGAATTTTTGTGTTGTGAACAGTCACTTGCTCCAACACAAACTTCATCACTCAGCCTCGTTGACGCAAACACAAGCCGTCACTATTAGACCAACTCCAACAGTCAATCTCCTAGTTCACAACTTTTCCAGTGCTCTTCAACTACGCACAATGCATCGACCGTTCGTCACCAGACAACGCGGTCCAGACGGCAGGTTCTCGAGCAACGACGCAAGTGCCACAGCAACTACAGCCCACCAATCCGTCAGCCTCTTCACACTACCTCCCGAAATCCGCCTCGCCATCTACGAATACTCGTTCACAGGCGTTGAGGATTGTACGCTGCGCCGCTTCGACGACGTCACACCACCGAACCGACCAAGGACGCACGAGGTTTTCAACAACGCGATCCTCCAAACATGCAAGACCGTCCACGCCGAAGCGCTCCCCCTCTTCTACGCCAGCCACACCTTCCACTACCCCGCGGAGCGCGGCGGCGCAGCACACGGGCAACCGGGCATCAAGGAAGCGCACCTGGGCTGTGTGAAGCGCCTCAGCATCAGCGTCCCCGCCAGCCTCGACTCCACCTCCCACCAGACATTCGACGCCGTCGTCGCGCGACACATCCATCTGATCACCCAGCACTGCGCCAGACTGAGCAGCTTCACTCTGCACGTGCTCCCCTCATCGTCGAACGCATGCGCCACGCCACCGGCGCCCGAAGTACGCAAAAAGGGCCCCGCTGCCAAGGCGCTCAGGAAGCTGCACGCCCGACTCGATCAGCTCAGCATCGTCACGTTTGGGTGGTGGGATACGCTGCATCCTCTCCGCGAGGCTGTCGCGGTTGACGGGGAGTGGGTCGAGGGGGGGAGGTGCGGTGAGTGGCCCGGGCTGAGTCTTACAGGAGAACAGAGGGCCGCGGTCAGTGTGAAGCGGCGGAGGTATACCTTGGTTGGGTATGAGGATTACGTCCATCCGCATCAGCGGTGCATTAGAGTCTTTCGCACGCGTGGGTCTAGGAACGGGGAGGAGGCGCGCGAGGGGGGATGTTGAAGGGGGGAAAGGGCAGGGGGCTTTTGCACTCGTGGGTTGAAGGAGGAGGGGATGTCGCAGGAGGGGAAGGTGGAGGGGTAAGACTTGTTGGCTTGCGGGTGCGGGGTTTTGAATAAAGGATATTGGGCAGGTGTGGCTCTCATTGTCATTGAGGCCTGTCTAGACCTAGCTTGTGCTGCTAAAGACAATGCGAAAGGAACTTTCATGCCTTCTGGACCCACAGAGATATGTTCTCGATGCGTGTGGCTGCCGTAGGGCTTGATAGATGGGGAAATTGACTTGGCCAGTATGGATACCCGGGGTAACGAAGACTCCCAACTCTCAACATTCCTTAGTGCTTCACATATTTTTGACAAAGACTCTGTCAACTTTCCCTCGTTCAGAACAGACCCACCCCGCTCGCCACTATCCCTCTTTCAAAACCGACCCACTCCGCTCGCCAATTATCCGCAGCAAAAACTTTCCACGGCTCCATCCTCGCTCCCCAAAGCACGCATCCACCACTACCCACAAGACTCACGCACAGCCGGCCACAAGTAATACCTCCAAGTCTGCTGACACACCACACCACATCATCCTCCCGCCTCTCCACCGCCTCTCCACCGCCTCCCTCTGATACCCGTCAACGCTGCCATCAGGCCACTCAAGCCGTCTTCGCACCGAGCAGCGGCCCAGCGGTGCTATCCCCACGAGGAAGATCCTCCAGGAAGAACATCCGAGCTGTGCGTCACGATGGACACCCACGCCAGCCGATCTGTCGAGAGCCGAGCCGCGAGCCGCGATAGCTCCAGCGCCGTCTGGCCGTCTGACGATAGGCTTCGGTGTGAGTCGTGTTTCCCGGAGAAGGTCCAAGGCGCGCCGTGAGCGTGCGGAGGTTGGGGCAGCAGCCGTCGCTGACGGATCGGGTGCGTGCGGGTGGAAATAAGCCGGTCGGCTGCGCTGATGTCGGGAGCGCAGGCGTGGAGCGTTGTAGAGCTGCTGACGCGGAGGTGCGGCAGGAAGTGGGCGGAGGACGCCGTGGACGGAGGGCACGGGCGGGGAAGGGATGGTGTTGTGGGATCGGTTTTCGTCGCGTTGGGGGATTGGCGGGACTTCGGTGGAACGAGGCTTCGATGCGGCTGGGAGGCTGATGGTAAGGATCTTGGGGGCTGGCGCGTGGTCGGATGCGTTGTCTGTGTTGGCTCTTTGCGGACTGCGAGGTTTCTTGGGAGGGCGGAGGGTGATGTCTTTGGTGCTGGAGGGGGCGTGCTTGTATACAGTGAGTCGGAGCTTGGTTGGGTAGATCTATGAGTGTGAAGGTTTGGATTGGAAGGTTGGTATGCAGGGTGGCGGCAGCGGTTTGGGACGTCATTTGAGGTATCGTGGAGGAAGTGTGGGCTGAGTGCTCGGACGAAGTTGTTGGGAATAAAGCGGAGGTTGTGCGGAAAGGTTAGATGTACGTATACGTGTAGAGAGAGCTGTTAAGCTCGATGTGTTGATCTAGATGATTGTGATAGAATGAAACAGAACCTTTGTGTCATTAGGCGCCGATGGACCTTGGTTCTGGCAAAGGTTGCACAGATGCCAAACACGATCGTGACCGACTGTGTCACATGGGCCTTCTCAGCAACGCACGGTGAAAATTCAGCTATTGCAATCCCTTTTTTATGAGCGGGAAGATGATGACAATAGATCAAAGCAGCTTTAAGCCCAAGGTTTCTGTATAGTCCTAAGCGCAATTTACCGCAATGTCTGGTGGAAGACTACAGCTTTGTCTGGCTATTCAGCTAGCTCAAAAAGCAAGAGGCACATGGAGACAAGATCAGATGGCGAAAAATCCGTAGTCCCAAATGTTAAGGACCAGGGTAACAGCCCCTGAGAGCGCATCCTGGAGCACATCCACGAATTTTTAACCAAACTTCACTAGCTAGTCACGACCGACGCTTGCTCTCAAGCAACATCAACGGCCAGATATCAGACACTTGATTGTCCCACAGTTTTCAAGCCCGGAAACCTCGCTCCGGCTGTAGGGTAGCAACCTGAAGACAAACAACATCCTTCCGAGTCCGATAGTCTCCAAGAGTGGCATTATCGGTGACAGCTCGCATGGTTTCGAAATGCGCAACAGGTAGCGTGAGCAGAGGCCAGCGCAGGGGCCATCGACGCGATCTTCCGATCTGCACCCCTGGAGTGGTGCGATGAGTTCGCACAGATCTTCCATGGATTTTGCCGTGGATGGTGCGATGATTGACAGGCGTTCAAGCCTAGGCGCAAGCTTCGCCAGTGCCTTGCAGCTCTCGTGGGCGCGTCCCGACTGACGCATCTTGCTGATGCCGTCTATTGCGATGACATGTAAGGTAAGGGACTTCAGGGAGGTGCACATCTTAGCGATTGAGGCGACGGATGCCGCTATTTTGCTGTCCACGTTGCATCTCTGCAATTCTTCGAACATCAGTACACGAGGCGAGGCATCGGAGAAGTCGATGCTCATGTGGTGTATGAGCAGGAACTGATTTGGGTTCGGCATATCCGGCTGCTTCAGGCAGAGAGAGTGGTGAAAGGCAGCCGTCTGATAGAGGATTGGGGCTGCTTCTTGGAAGATCAACTGGCATGTTCTCAAGATAGGTACGGCATCCTTATTTGAAAGCTGGATGGCGAAGTCTTGCTCGGTGTGTGCTCGGTCTGCATGAGTCATACCAGGTCGGAGGAACCGATACCAGCTAGCAAACGTGAGGATCCACGGGTCGGCTCGAACTCTATCAAGGTATTTATTATTCGCGGAGACGACTTCTGCAGCTGAACGAAGGATTCCCAGGTAGGAAAATGCGTGTTTATAGACCATGACACGTATTTCAGGAGGTAGCTCGAGGAAAGGAAATGCTTGGTTGCCTGGCGTAAGCGGTCGTATATTCTCCTCGATGGTACTAGAAGCCATCGTTATCGTTATCGTGCCAATATCGTGCAATTTATGTTTTCGGCCTGATGGTGTGGCCTGGAAATATGAGGTAGGTTTGGCACGGAAAAAATGTTGTATGTACGTATAGATAGTTTAGCAGCTGAGGGTTAAAGAACATCGTGAAGATATGTTGAGGGTGACCATGCATTGTGTTGCGGTGAGCGTGACATGTTATTGCCTTGTGGTGAATGTTGTGGCATCGCAAAGCGAACAATGACAAGACTCAGCAGCAATCTCCGCCTTATCAGCTATCAGTGAATAAGGCTTAGCATTTTCATGCTTCTATTATCTGTATTCACAGCCAGTGTTTATTCCTTCACGCATTATACGATCTTCCATGACGTCTGCTCATTGTTGCCTTCCTTGCCTCTGCCCCATCGCGATCAGCACTTCAGCCTTGACTGGCGTCTGCATCGCTTGCTGATTCAGTTTCTGGCAGAATCATACTGGTCTTGATGGTCTGGTGGTTTCCGTTAGTTGCATTTGGATCCGTCTGCCTGTTGGCTTGGCATATACGTGCTCTTCCTCCTTTGGCAAGTGAGTGTTGGGGTCCTTGATATGATTCGAAAAAAGGATTGCTGGCCATTTCCAGCGCCCTTCCACATCTGCCTGCCGCATAGCCAGGAAAGTGGTCGATTTGTATTGGATCCTGGGATTGGCGGCTTGAAATGGCTTCCTTTTGTGCAGGAGGTTGTGACCTAATTCTACTTATGGTGGGGAAGTTTCGATCTAATTTTGGGAAAAAGGCCTGATCTTGTAATGTCTGAAGCTGAGGCGGAATGAACGACCCCCAAAGCGGTAGTAGATTGAGATTTTGCGTGTACGATTACAGTTGCAAAATTCGAGCAGTGTGTGTAGTAGATGTGTGGGGTTATCATGATCAGTGAGAACTTTGAAAAGCTTCCATAAGCCATGAAATTTCCATCCTGTAAAAAATGTCTCTTTGGACTAAGGTTGGGGAAAATAAATTCTTGCAAGGCTTCGAGAACGCGGAAGTCTTTCTTGACATTTTACAATGCTTTAATTGGAGTCTCAATGGCGGCTTGGATTAGAGAGAGTAAGCAGTTTTTGAGACTGGTAGCTCGTGAAGTGGTGTGCTTGAAATTCCGGAAGGATGGAAGATCAGATAATGGGACTTTGCATCTCCCATGTGGTTCGCAGGTCCCAGGGCCAGTCGTAGTTCACCACTTAGTAATCTAAACAAGCTCAGCGTTCGACGTAGTAGGGTATCATGATGGCCGCTCGGCGCCGGGTCGTCGAGCCTGGCCTCAATTACCACTTTTCGAAATACTCTCAGACTCCGTAAGGCGATGATATCCTTGGTGTTCAGAAGTAACGCTCGCCATGCACCACGTCTCAGTATGACGTGACAGGTCTTTGGTGTTTCTTGTTTCTCACAGAATTTGGTGACCTCAAGGGCGTTCCGTTGATATCTAAAGTCACAGAGATGCCAGTAGAGCCGCAGATTTTGGATTCTTCTCAGCAACCTTGTCACTTGGTTGGACATTGCGGTGGGTTTCTGCCGAGTTCACATACTGCCGGAATGTTGCTTTTGTGTAGAGGAATTCCAGCGCTTCCAGACTGATTTGGTGAGAGGAGCGCAGAATGGAAAGGTCACCAGATGCGAGAAGATGAAAGTAGATCTCACCTCGCAACTCTTGTGGAAGACCGAGCAAAGTGGCCTGATGATGGGAGTCCAAGCCTGTTTTTGTCTGCCCTTGGACTTTATTCATTGCCACATTATCACTCTTCTCCATGTGCTCCATGTTCAATGTGTCCAATGTATTCTCCATCTTCTTCATATCTTCCATGTTACCTTTCTTGTATGCGCTGATAACTTGTGTTTTTGTCCGATAATAGTGGCAGCGCTCTGCTGGCGTGCGGTATGAGTTGCTGCTCCACTGTAGCGTCTTGCAGACTAGATTTTAGAATATGAGACGTAATCAGCGTCAATAAAGCTGCGAGAAGTGTGTTTGAGAGAGTGATGGCTTCTGGAGAGGGAAAAGAAAGGGGAATATAGAAGATCTGATGGCGCGGGCACTAAGGTATCGATGGGGTCAGAAATCACTCTTGTGTGCTCAATTGCGATCATCGTTGCATATTTTCAAGAATCGGCCTCTATTTTCTCATGGAATCTGTTGAAAATATACCTTAGCTAGTAGATAAATGCATGCAAATAGGGGACTATAGAAGTAGGGTTACTCGTAGGGCTACTCCGCAATTATTGAAGCAAGTGTAATGTGGACATCTATTATTGAACATAGCGAAGAATCTATGTAGGAGCATATAGCCATATATATACCCCTCAGCTGCAGAGATTGCCACTCTACCAAATTTGGTGGACGAGGTGGAGTCCAGTGGGCTGCTCTCCTCGCATACTTTCTCATGGTGGAGACTCTCGCTCAAAAGTGGCTGATTACTCCATGATATGGCCAAGCCACTAAAGTTCAACACAATCAATCAAAACTGGATCATTATATTACTTCTCGATCATGTTGTTGGAAATAGTGGCGAACAGCCCTACTGCATTAGTGGCTTGGCGTTTCCCACACTACATGTAGCCTACTTTCCTACCATTACATAGATTCTTAGTACACTCAATACCACATTATTCAACACATGTTGCTCACTAATTGCGGCAATTGAAACCTCACATAGATATTTCTTAGCCACCGGAGTGCAATGAGCTGTCCATCACCCAAGTTTCCTTCGTTCAGAGATTGACGCTAAGATCCCTATACTCCGCGTCGCAAGCCAAGACCACCTTGTCCAAATCCTCCCCAACATCTATCCTCAATCCTCAGCCCCAGTGCGACAATAGTAGCGCGACGCGGCGAGGTCGAAGTCTCTTGGCCATTGCCTTCCAGTTGCTAAGATACTTTACTGCGGGCCGACCCACGCGGGCTTGGCCTGTCCCAGCATTCGAACAACCGCTCTTGACGAAAGCATGTCGCCAAAGTTGTTATTGCAGATACGACTACGGAGTACGGCCAGGGCTGATACAGCCATCGAGTGCATGAAGGTAGAAGTGCCTACTCTAAATTGGGCTGCTGGTGGGGTTTGTTAAACCCGGCAAAAATCGTTGGCATGCTTGTGAACGAGAGGCAATGTTGAAATATGAGGATACCAGAAGAGTTGCAGGAGTTCCTGTATCCCGCGCCTCTCTTGGGGGACGTCTTTGACGCCACATAACTTAGGTGAGATATCCGATATGCGCAGGAGTCATAGCTGAAACAACGAAAAGTGATCGGTGTTCATCTTGCTTACTTTGACTTCACTACCTAATATACTTCTCAAAGACTTGCTTTCATCTCAATATATTGCGTGACAGAAGCTTCAACAAATCATCGCGAAAGGAAGGCACACCGCTGTCTCATACGATTGCTCAAGTCTGACCACTGGCTGAGAGAAACACGCGCTGGATTGATGACTAAGGTGATCGACTATTTACAACCTGGCATTTCTCCTCAAACCGCGACGTGTTAGACAACCAAAGATCCTACAGCTATCATGACGCGTCGGCGCTCCAAGGAGCAGACTGCGGCCCACAAGGTTCACAAAGGCAAAGCGAAACGCGAAGCCAGTCTCAAGACTGCTTCCAGAGTCGTCTCTAAAGATGCCTCCAAAGCTGCCTGTCATTTTCTTCGTGTCCCTCTCGGTGAGAACTCTCACTTCTAAGCCTGCTCCAGTCGAATTCAGCTGACACGTCCCCGCAGAGATCCGTCTCAAAATCTACGGCTACCTCCTCCTTAACCCTCTATACGCATCCCTGAAACCTTACGATGCCGAGACTGCGCGGCCCTTAGCTTCTATGGACGACGTAGACATGGACACAGATGGATATGGCACGGACGACTATGGCGACTCAGAGCCTGAAGGCGACATATTTGGCTTTGGCGGTTTTAACCCGTACGGCATAGCAATGGGGGACATGTGCGATGGCATGTTCGACAGCATCTACAATAACTGTGGCATTATGAACCTTGAACAGGACATGTCGGACTACTACATGAATGACTACATGGCCGGTCACCGCTCATTTGACGATGAAGACGACATCAAGGACGAAGGTAATCACGCCACTGGTTTGTTTAAGGATGCACTCTCGACACGAGGGCCGCAGAGGGAGCCAGAGGACAAGAGACATCTAGCAATCCTCCGTGCAAATCGTCAAATCTACAATGAAGCTTCCACTTTGCTTCACTCGGACCTCACCATCGAATTAGACCCTGGGGATGCTTTGATTGATACTCCTGGCAACGCTACTGTGGACCCAACCAGGAAGGTCTGGCGCCATGCTCCGATCAAGGGTCTTGGTATCGGTAACGTTAACGGCCCGACTGTATACGAATCAGCCCCCTTAGACGGCTCTGTGGAACCCCATGTCTTTGCCCAGTTTGAAAGGGTATCTTACAACGCAAGTTTCGACTTTCACTTAGACCACGCCGCTGCTCCCATCTTTTGCGTTGACGACGACTTGAGAGTAAGACCTGAGGGCGCAGCCAAGTTCATTTCTTATCTTACCACTGCTAGGAGCACCACACGATGGTTTGAGGACCCAATCCCTGGTAGCCCTTCTGGCAATGGTCGTAGAGACACACCTCAAGACGTGGCCCACATCACAATCTCCAGCGTCACTGTCGTACAACCGTCAACTGCGGATATCATTCAGAAGTTCGCTAATTTGCTTTCGAGTTCACCGCTCATTCGCCATCTAGAATTTGTCCTCAATGTCGAAGCCAGACACGAAGTTTTGGCCGATGACCTGAGCTTGGATTCCGACGATGAGACTGACTCTGAACGAGCCGTTGAGAAGGCAGGGGTTGCAAACGAGAAAGCCACGGAGCTCTTCCTGGAGAGTAGTGTCCTCGATTCCTTGCGAGCACTCTCGAACGTTAAATGTTTCTCGCTCGTGATTGACACCTTTGGTCGCAGAGCACGGGCCATGAAGCCGCAGCAAAAGCACGTGGAAATCATTCGGAATCTGAAGGAAGCGATTGAAAGGAATTGGGTGGTCAGGAATGGTCCTTGTTAGGTGCTCCGATCGAAGAGCAGAAAGAAGCTGTCAACCGAAGGTGCTTGTACTTCTTGCTAGCAACGCTGGTGGATGCAAAGATACCCAATCGCGAGTCTGACGAGCTGAAAGCTAAATTTAATAACAAGGCTTTTGCAGTATCCACTACCCCATATAGTAGACAGCATGATCACGTAACAGACCTGACAGCACTGACACCTTGCCTTTTAAATCACGGAGCGAGCCTTCTAGTGCTTGCGCTACAAGTGTCCGCTTCAAACCTGGCAGTCTTCCAACCACCCAATGCAAAGCACAGTCTTACCTAATTTCCTCGTTTTTGCTCAACGAAAGCTGTTCCTTCCTTGACCATTCTGCTGCCTAGGAACGTGATCAATAGGAAAGACTCTGTGAACGAATCTTTGTGCTGACATCCACCTTGCGAAGGTGAATGTTATTCTCTCTGTTGACGCTTTCCTTTTTTAGATGGTAATACTAAGTCATTCACGGATCATGATGTTGATTATCCCTCGGGTACTCTTGAAATCTGAGGTACGAACGAAATAGCGCAGTAGCTCCTTAGGTGAGCTGTGGTTACCCGGCGATCGCCTAGGTAGGATTATCTTCCAAATCCCAGTATCTTGAAATAAACAACTTAGGTCAGGACAGCCTGAAATACTGCCAAAACCTCGTGGTTGGTCGGTAGGTGTAGTTGTACCACAGTCTCAAACCCAGACCTCCAAATGCTTACCGCAGGAATTATTGAAATGGGATTCTTATTCATCTTTTCAGTCGGCCTACTCGAGCAATGCAGGTGAATCAACGAAATTGTACTGCAACAATTCCTCCGAATGAGTGTCTACACGGAGTACCTGTTGCACCTCTTAATGCTCGGGCCCTCATCAAGGCGAGATTCCACTTTCCTTTTCCGTTGCGCAATAGTGTTGGAATTAGATGTATGGAGGATTGATTGTTTTTCTATGGAGTGGTGTGAAGGCTACTTTTATGCCTGAGAAACACGCTGATTTGCCACATGAGGGGTATCAACACATGGAGTGCTGCATCATTTCCAACAAATAACCTGCGCTGGACGAGCTCGTTATCGCGTCTGCAGTCGATCCCGCCAACATCTTCATCGATGACATTAACGTAGACTCAAACGCTGCTGGTATCGCTGTTAGTATTTCCGGGAGGGATTTTTCTTCTGGCTGAAAGTTGAGCAATCTCCGCCACTCCGCTAAGGCTGAGATTACTAATCATATATCACGTCGCGCCCGAGCATTTACGCGTCGCGCTCAAGTCATGACCAAGTCAGTCACTGCGCTGAAAAGGACCTGAAATGCGCTTGAAGACCGACCCTCATCCTTGTGTCGCCGTTATGTCTGGATCCAGTATTTCCACTGATGCTAGCTCTTACTTCCTTGGCGTACCTCTCGGTAAAGTGCTCACTCCGTGCCTATAGCAGCAACTAACAAACGACATATGCAGAGATACGTCGTCAGATATACCGCGTCCTCCTACTAGATCCATCTGAATCCTTTTTGAGTACACCACCGTATCAGGAAAGCCATTCCCAGACCGAAACTGAGTGCACCAATGATGAGATGTGGCAAGGCACCGAGTATGAGGGCAATTTCTACGAGCACAACTACAATGACTCCGATTCGGACTTGGACTACTCAGATTCTCATGACGCCAGCAAGGAAATGGTTGTGGAGACGGCTTTGGTGGATGAGATTAAGATGCAGGACGGGCACAAGAGTGTCTGTGAGCACGACTCCGACGAGGATACCAATGTTAAAAGATTTCCGGCTATCCTACGTGTGAACCGTCAAATCTACACCGAAGTCTCATCACTATTGCATACAGAACTCTGCCTGACTTTGCAACCTGGCGACGTCCTCTGTATGAGCACCGGCAAGGATATCGTGAAGGCTTCTGAGAAAGTATGGAGACACAATCCCCTTCACGGTATCGGAACCACCGACTCCAATGGCCAGACAATCTATACGAAACCAGAGTTAAACGGTGTCATGGAGCCCCACGTCTTCGCGCGTTTTGAAAGGATCTGCTTCGATTTTGACGTGAGCTGGGAGGTGGAGACACTTGAAGCTGAAGCGGGACGGACAGCCGCAGGAGACCAAACTGCGCCAAGCCTCTTCGTCAACGACGACCTGACTGTAAGACCCGAAGACGAAGCAAAGCTCCTTGCATTCTACAAGCGCTCGACAATCGTCCATCAGCTTGTCAAAATTCTCTCCAACTCGCCTAGGATTTTTTGCCTTCAGATATTTATTGCTATCGAAGTCCTGGCTAGATACGATATGAGCTCGGATATGAGCTCGGACTCCGATTTTGATGAAGATGACAGTGAAATAACTGTGACTGATGAGAAAATGGACGTAGCCAATGGACGCGCCACGGAGCTCTTCTTGGATAGCGGCATTCTTGGAACGCTTGAGAAACTTTCGAACGTTCTGTCTTTCGAGCTTCATTTTCGTGGGTTGGATCGCCATTGCGAGACATACCAACCGACGTCAAAGAATGGTACGATGTTGAAAGATTTGAAGGAGAAAATCGAGCGCAACTATACTGGCAGAGACGATTGAAATTTGGATCTCGCGATTTTCATGTTGCTAGGCATTGGTTTTGAAGGCCTGCCTTTCCTCTTCATGAAATTAGTCCGATATTTGCTGTGCTGTGTCAGCCGGGTTTCTGTTTCTTAAAATTGTATAATCAAAAAACCAAGATGGAAAGGTTTCGAAAGAAAATTGCTTTAGAAAGCTTGTCTGGGCTGGAGACCTGACTCTGATCAACGCAAAATAACCCAGTCACTCCCCGCGAGTCTAGGCGAACTGCCAAGATAGTCGGTATTGACAATTCCTACACGCTTGATTGAGGCGTCGTGTATATCCACTATTCTTGTGGTGGAAGACCGAGTGTAGGTGTCTTTTGAGCTACATCGTCCAAACAATCCAGGCTTATCTGCCCTTGATCCTTCATCATGCCTAGACTTCCATGACGCAGCAGACGATGTCTCGAAGACCCCGTTTTTGTGCAAATTTATCGCGCTCTCAGCGAGGATTTTGTTCCACTATCTCCCTCTTGTCTGTCTCTCTCGAGGGGGCCTATCAGCAATAACTTTCATTTACCAATTTTCCCCTTCCTGCGTGCTGTTGCACCAATATCGGGTGATCAACCAAGAAGGTTGTCGACAATGCTTAGTTGAATACGGACGCTGCACGTTCACGCATAAGACTTCTTTTGCCCAGTCACGGACTCGAAATGCGGGTCACTGTTCCACCCTCAGGAATAAAGACCCGAGATTCCGCTCATGCTTCGATCGTCACTAGAATGCTTCCACTCAACGAGCGCACTTACAGAAGTCTCCAGCTGCTGAATTGAAGTCTACCTTGATCCAAGAACGACAGTATTGCTCTCACGGCGGATCACGGTGAGCGCGGCGCTGCAATGCTATGGACAGTAGCTACCATCCCCGCACCTCCCTCGTCTCCAGAAGAGCAAGCGACCGATATCATGAGCAAATACGCGAGAACAATTACAGAAGGCCACTCCAACCAGCCAAAAATCGACATAATAACTCTAGTACGGCATACTTTCTGAGCCACAAGCGAGCGACAAATTGAACATAGGAACGGGTACCGAAACAGATTCCGATGTCGCACCCTCCACGGGTTTCTTGCCTCCGGGCGCGATCAAGGCGTCTACTATCTTCCGCACAAGAGCAAGATTCATGGGTTCTCCCATAGACCTAACGTTCTCGAGCAGCGCTTCGTCGCCATTGAGTGCACAGTTGTCTAGCAAGGCTTGTTTCTCGTCGAGGGCAAATTGGGAAAGCATGTCTTGAGATATGTGTGCCGTCGCTCTTGATTGCGCTACCAAAGCCTCAGCGGAAAATGAAGGGGCTCCTGACTTTTAGTTTGTGCGGGCAACAGAAGTTGAGTCTTGGGTAATAAGTATTGTAGTGAAGATAAAACGGGCTATGACTTCGTGGTGTAATCCGAAATGTGAACAAAGAGTGACTGAAGTGATGAGATGGGTTTTCAAGTATTGGCTTCTCTCATCCTACTGGGACGTTTCTTCCGTGTTTCTGGCTTGGCTCTGTCCTGATGCCCACCGCATAAGTTTTTCTATTCCTAGATTTCTTGAGTCAGCACCTCCCTTTGTGACCGGGTTGGCTCTGCCGAAAGGACGCACCGAGGTGTTTGGCCTGCGTTCAACTCTCCCCCACAATACAGACTGCTCTCTTCCACGGGAGCTACTTGTCCTGACTTGGCGATATCTTCCACGTAAAATAGAGTCTTCTCCATCAAATGTCCGTAGAGGAAACGTAGGCCTGTCACACAAGCATTTGCAGACAACCTTGCGCTTGTCGTTATCGTAATGAAAAGAATATACGACAGTAGGAAAGCTACGAAAATGTTGAAATAGCATACAGATGATGCGTGGGGTGAAGCTGTTATGCCGATGCTTCTTCATTCAATTACACTTCGCCGTTTTAGGTGTCATTACTATCTGCTGGCGATTATCTTGGTGAAAGTATAGAAACAAGAAAGAGGTTCCGAGCGAGGCTGACGGTCTGGGGAAGGAGGCATGGCGAAAAGTTTCTGTAGAGATCAATCATCTCCGCCTCCCGCTGCTTTTCCCATAACGTTTGCTTCTTATATCTTCTTTATTTGGTGTCTGGCACGAAGCTCCTCGTTGAAATGATCTCGTAAGTTACCATCTAGGGGCAAATTACCGGTTCATACCCCGAAAGGTTGAATCCTTACAAATTCATACCCCAAATTACATTTTCATACCCCTCCACCAAAATAAAGGGTATGAATCGGTAAGATCTGATGCTGGTAGGGTATGAAAATGTAGAACTTGTCTCCGGGGGTGTTCTTCCGGGGGGGGGGGGGGGGGNGGGGGGTTCTTCCGGGGGTGGGGTTCTCTTGGGGGGGAGGTTTCTTCGGGGGGCTTCATAAAAATTCAGAAAAGAAAACCTTCCCCCAAAAAAAGAAAAGATGAGAATTGTAGAACGAGAGATTATACAAGAAAGTTTTTTTTTCTCCCTCCCTTGAGTGCCCCCCAAAGAATAAGGGATAGTACCCCTAAAAAGTACGTCTTTTACAACTTCATACCCCAGCAGATTCTAGTTTTACCGATTCATACCCCTAAGGAGTATGAAAATGTAATTTGGGGTATGAATTCGTAAGGATTCAACCTTTCGGGGTATGAATGAGTAATTTGCCCTACCATCTAGACATTTTGGTTGGCGGATTTGCAACGAGTCAAAGCCGACACGCTAGTTCGCGTCAACTGACTCGGAAATCTACTTTCCATCCATCGCGTAAACATTCCCATTATATGACTCGACGTACTCAATTTCCTTCTTTCAACGCCATGGACCGACCGAAATGGCCCAAATTGCGCCATGCAAACCCTGCAGACATTAGAGACCACGCAGCCTCGCTCGGCAACGACTTTAAGGCTGTTCATGAATTTCTGAGAGCGGGCGTTTCTGACATTGCGCCGAGCCTACCCAAGGGAATAGAGCTTAAAATCACGAAAGGTATAGAAAAGGGTCTGGTCGAAGTCGAAAGTCGCGATTATAGCACCACTAGCATCTCCGTAGACGATCGAGACATCATAAGCAACGCCATCCTCGGAGAGATCATTGCGGAGACCGCCGCCGTCTTCCACAATAGAGTCCCTCAATACCTCTTCAAGATACTCCACGATTCGTACAACGAGCTCAAACTCAAGCTTGTTACCGGACAGGATGCTGCTCCACAACAAGGAGCTACGATGGCGGGGACAGCTTCTGGAGAGGTACTGCCTCACACCCCACCGGAGTCGCCTCTGGGAGAAACAGACTCGGAAGTATCCGTCGATTACGGCTCTGATACCGAGGGTCTCGCCCATAATGATTTCATCAACGGTACGAACAAGTTACGTGGTCAAGCTCAGAAGCTCAAGGCGCAATGGCAGGAGGTGGAGCTTGAGCGCAAGGTCACGTGCCAGAGACTTCGAGTAAAGGCCAGCAGAATTGAGAAAGAGATAGAAAAGGTAGAGCTTGAGGAAAAAGCCGCAGACAAGAGGTTTCGTGAGGCTTTAAAGGTAATGAGAGAGAGACGTCTGGAGCAAGACAGGACAGGAGACTATGGAACAGGGGCTGTAGGCTACAAGGTTGACATACCCATGGACCTTTACTTTGCTAAAGGTGATGTGCTCGCGCGCTTCGTCACCCTGGGAATCGAACAGCAGGCCGCCGTCAACCGTTTGTTCAACATGCCTGCCAACGTTTTGCTGCGGAAGGTCAAGGAAGCTGTTAAGCAGAAGAGCACATCCGTTGGGGATAAGATTTTCCCCGGTATTGCATACTTTCTGGGGGCCGAGCTGTTCGATGATGGCAATGTTGCGATATGGGGAAACGCAATCGATGAGTACGACGGGAAGAAGTTTGAAGGGGACGCTTTCGAAGGCCTGCCAGAGATGCCATTCTGGGACCAGGCCATATTTGCAAGCTTTGCTAGCCACGTCACGCAGCCATATGAAATCTATACGGTAGAGGTGAAAGGTATCACGGCGCAGATGGTCGATCTTCGGAATCGGAAGCGGAAGGCAGCAGTGATTACAGAGTTGGTTCACCACAACGTCAAAGCAATTCCTTCCCTCCATATCGACCTTGTCAAGAACATTCGATTCGTCAGAGGTACAACGAACGACAACACCCAGGTGCTCGTGCTTGATCTCTCGGATCCTGTAACGGCCAACGAGGTCATTTCTCATGGCCTCTATTGGCAAGGAGAATGCTACTCTTGTGAAGTCTATGACATCAAGTTCTTCGACCGGTGTGGGCGTTGCCAAGAATTTGGTCATCACGCGCACGCTTGTTCTGGCTCCCTTCGATGTGGCAACTGCGCGGGCCAACACAGTACGAAGGTTTGTACATCACCAAAGACAACATGTGCTTTGTGCTCTGAGTGGCACAGGTTTGGTACACCCAGATGTCGAGCAAAGAGAGCCAGAATCCTCGATAAACTCAATGCTCGCTTCCCCACAGCAGAAGATCACCAACCTCTCGCAACACCTCCGGAAGAGCCAACAGGACCTAGCCCTTCCATCGCTCCTCAGGTCACGGACATCCCTATCCCACAGGAAGAAACTTTGAACTCGGCAAAGGAGTGCCCCCCCGATTCTGTGTCCGCAACGGTCAAAACTGGGCTTCCAGATACGCCGACGGTCTTGGCCCGGCAGCTTCAAGACAGAATCCCTGCGATAGAGGCTGCGTTGCGGTCTGATGTGTCAAAAATGAGAAGAGAAGCAAGTCAAGGCACATGTCCCATAAGGACTGCAGTGTCGCGGCTTGGTGCAACAAAGATGGGACGACGAACAAGCTTGACGCCTCTAGGGTGTTGGGCGACCCATAGGCCAGACAAGCCCGCACCCGAAACTGAGGAAGAAGAGGAGATTTTGTAAAAGTATGGAGTCTTGTGCATGTAATTTATCACCCGATGCTTTTCATAGTACAGTCCCGGATTTTGGAAAATCGATCAATTTTCGTCTATATCATAGAAAGGTCCTTTGCGTTGCGTCGCTTCATGTGCTATAGCTATCTTTTACTTAGCTTTATATGTATTGCCCTCACGTCAATCCAGCAGCATCTCAAACGGCTCCATGCGCAATCTCCCTCGCCCTTTTTCCCCCTGCGCACATCCTCTCTATGTACAGCACTCTTAAGACCGATACTACGCTAAGTGACAACTCCTCCCCAGCGGATCCCTTACCCATCATGTCTACATAGGCGGCAGGTTAGCTTGCAGCCTTCCAAACGATGACTCCTCCCAGCACAGCCTCAGCCCCGACGACCAGAAACACCAACACCAACACTAGAACCACAGCTTACCATACGAGGAGGTCTTGATGGGAAGGCATTGATAGAGGCGTCTTGAGTCGTTAGGTTTCGCTCACTGACTTGTTCATCAGGCCCGTTTCGACGTCTGAGGGATTCGGCCATGGAAAGGTACCGGGCGCATGGTCAAAGGAGCGCTGCTGGGGCTCATCTCTGGAGATGGAGCCTTGGCTTGAGGGGTTTCGGGGCTGGGAGGAGTTGATGTCGACAGATTTTAGATGTCGAAGACTGGCTGTGTGGAGATGAGGAGGTACAGTGTGCTTTGCTATGCGAGGATACGATGGCTGTGGAATGCTTTTTGATGGCATGTGGAGGAGGTCAGGTATGGTAGTGTATGTCTATCAATCAGAGTAGGAGTCTGGTGGAAAGTTTGGGACTGAAGGTAGACTCTTGGCAATGATTCAGTGTGGTTCGCTTGGGCAAGATATTTCATTCACGTATTGACACATTTGGAAGGCACAGGTGCACCTATTGCTTAGCTTTTTTGACTTTCGGCCTAAAATCAAGGCCTACTCCCTCTTTGATCTCATCAATCCTTCCGGTTTGTCCTCTTTAGACGCCGGTCAAGTTTCCGAGAGGCTATCATCTATAGAGACAGCATTCGCAGATAATTTACCCAGTTGAGGTTTATGGGCAGTCACAGTGATGAATATACTTCCTAGCTCGCCTAAAGCCATCGTCAGCCACCAGTCTATCTTAGAGCACCATCGAACCAAAGGAGCCACTGACCGAGACCCCGAAAATTTCCCGCCATCCTGTGTCTCAAACAGATCGAGTATACGGCGGAGACCGCTTCCCAAAGCTTGAACCAGGAGGTGGCATCCGCCCTCCCTTTTCCAAAGATCCGCATTGCACACTTATCATCACCTGCGCGTACGAACTGTCAGAGAGCCGAATAAGAGCAAGAGAAAACCCGTACTGACTTGATTGCAAGGACACCGGAAGAGCAACCTGGACCGTTGGATTCTCTTCTGGACCGAATATCTCTGTTCTCGTGAGGACTGGCATGTCACCTAATATACTTCTGCAAGAGTCCCATGCATCGAAGGTTCCGCGACATTGCACGTCTGGTTGATAGGTACCCAAGACGAGTGCGATGTTTTCTCCTCCTGATGAATGTGAGTTTTAGAAGTCACTTCGATGTAGAAGTCTCTCTTGCTTCATTGACTAATGGGTAAGCAAGATCTTGATTCTTGCAACGTACCTATTCCGGTAGCTATTCCGCCTTTAGACTGCCTCACCGCGCATTGCAGAATCAACTCGAAGGCGGCATTGCTCAGATGGTTGATACTTGCGGTACCGATTCCTAGTGCGCTGTCGATCAAGACTGGTTCGAGGTAGCACAGAGCTGCATCTGCCAAACAGTCAGCATCTTCATTTTGGGTATAAAGGCTCGTGGCGTATTTAAAAGACTGTGGTAGAATACCTCCCATGAGACGATAGGGAAGCGGGAAAACATTGATGTCGTGACCCGAATGACGTTCTCCATAAGTGTACAGCTTTGAAGATCGCGTGTAAAAAGACCTGGCGGTCTGGCAGTCGGGGACGTTGGGATTGAATCCGTACTTTTCTCCGTCGCATTGGATGCGTATCCCGTTTGACGCATTGATACGTGGGGTAAACTCCCCATTAGCTATGTTTACAGGCAAGCGGGAAGCCACAGGCGAGAGTCGAGTTATCTGGCCTCCAGCATCTTGTAGTATACTTGCAGATGTTAAGGCAAGGAACCTGACGAGAACAGGGACCAATTTTGAAAACATGTCTGTCGTATCAGTGACTGTCAAGACGGGCCGGACCTAAGGGTTGGAATATTTTGTTGAGCGTGGCATTGCCGCTGGAACAGAGTTGAGGCGCTCCATCTGTGGCTGTCGAAACAGTGCGATTGGCGACATGTGGAGCAATTTCCGCTCCACGCATAATTGTAGGACGAGGAGGCTCGTGCGGGGATATTTCCCGAACGGTGCTTTACATGCGCAGTGGTTCTGCTTGGGTGTCCATGGGTTAGGTTAGATGGAGAAAACGTCTTGGAGATCCATGCTTGCTGAATGCTATGTCAATTTCTAGCTTCTTGTGCCAAGAGATAGAACCGCTCACAATCGGCTGGGAGGAGTAGACACAAAGTGGGACTGGGTGCAACGAGCTCCATGATAGGATCAAACGTGTAGAATGGTCCAGCGTATCTAATTTACAGTGCCTCCCTCTTATCCGCAAGGGGTACCCTGAGACCTATTAGCTGGGTAAGTCAGCAGCAGCAAGTTCCTAACCAGATGAGGTTTGAATGCCCGTCCGATCATCGCGAACGTCACCAACATCATCCATCTCCACTACAACCTTAGATTTGGTGAAGTGACGGTGACGGTGGCAGAGATAGCCTCAGCATCTCTACCTTAGACCGCAGAAGAGGTCGGTGTAACTAGTATAAGTGTCAACATGTCCACCCTCTAGAATGTGATATGAATTGAGTCCGCATGACTGTCTCTCCTTTGACAAAGCCGATTTTTTCTTTACACTCGATGCAATTCGGTTCAAGTTGCACCAAAAATCACAAAAGGCGGCCACGGGCACTAAATTTAGCGCAGCGCTAGAGTAGCAGCAGCTCTCGCGTAATCACTAAGGTGCCTCGTACCTAAGAATTCATGTGCCATGATAATGTCGCAGTGCAAGTTGGGGATCGCTATACATCGAGAGCAGAAAAAGAGGAAAGTACGTGTACTGCAGACCGAACCCGCAAGCTCACTCCCGCACAACGCCATAAGATACAAATCCGGGGTTTACCATGGCCAAAGCCGGGCATCAACAGCAGTTCTGAAAATTGGGATGTTCGAAACAGTCAATGAATGGGTGGAAGTAAAATTCCACTTTTTGTCGAAAAGCGGTTAAGACAGTAAAGTTTGACAGCCATCAAGTGCAGGCCAAATTCACACCCAACCGAGGCCGGACGATCTATGAAAGCAGAACATTGGACGAAATGGCCCCACCTGCATCGGCATGCATAGCTAGCTGCGTGCTTTGTACCGGGGACTTACGCCCACTTCGCAAGGCTGTAAGAAGGGCGACGTGGCTTGAGCAAATAATCGAGCACGAATCCAGGAATAAGTACAGCAAGCAAGTATTCCGAAAGAGCTCTGGATATTTGCCGGCGATGGCAGCCAAGAGAGGTGGACTTGCGAGACTGCCATGAGGACAGGGAAACTATTGCGACCGTCCCGCTTTGGTGTCGGCTCTCTCCACAATCAGATCAGAGAAATCTTGTGGATCCGTCTCTCCTGAGCTCATCGATATTTTGATTAGCATAGACGTATCCTAAGGCCTCGGCGCCTGCGGTAAACTCGCGTTGGGGGTGCCAAGACGCTTGGTGCGAGGAAATCAGATTCTCATGACCAAGGCCGTCGTTCAAGATGCAGGCTCAGCCTTTCGCAATGAGTGGCTCATGATTCAGCTAACCTACAAAATAGATAGGCATGCAACATTGCGATGCAGCCCACCATCTAGCCTTAAGCCCCGTTTCTTGACGATCATGCATGAAGCATGCACAGTGAGACCCCACACTTAGCGCCGTAGCCTCAGCCTCAATCGCATCGTCTTTGGTCTTTTACAAGGCCTTCTCCCTCCGTCTCTCGGTACGCAGCGACAATATCAATCAAAGATGACAGATCCTTTATCTGTCTCTGCAAGTATTGCAGGCCTTGTTACTCTTGCTGATATAGTTTTCCGCCGAGCTTACAACTATGTCAAGGCCGTCAAAAAGGGCCCGAAGGAAATCTCAGCCTTGTCTGACGAGATTGGTTCTCTCTATGGGATCCTCAGCAGACTACAACTGGTTTCCCATCAACTGGAAGGCGAGGCATTTGATTCAACGGCGCGCGTACATCATATTCATTCATGCTATCAAACCCTGGAGAATGTGAAATCCATCTTAGATCGCGATGACACGTCTGCGCTTCAGAATCAGCGCCTGGAGAAGCTCAAAAGAAAGCTCAGGTGGCCCTTCACATCGGCAGAGGTTGCCAAGATCATAGCGGAGATCGAGCGCCACAAGGCTACCCTGGCGCTGGCCTTGAACGTCGATTGCATGTCAGGTCTACTTCAGGCACTTTCTAGGCAGGATGATATTCGCGAAGGGATTGAAGGAATCAAGATCGAGATGAGAGAGAAACGTGAAGCGGAAACACGAGTCAGGATCACGGAAGAGCGAAAAAAGATGTTGGACTCTTTCTCAAAAGTGGACCCTCAAACAAACCACAACATGAGCCTGAAGCTTCGACACCCTTCAACAGGTCTTTGGCTGACTGATGGTCAACCTTTCCGGCAGTGGTTGAGCGGAGACGATAACAGGCTTTGGCTGTACGGAATCCCAGGTGCGGGCAAGACTATTTTGGCAGCTTCAGTGATTGAGGAAGCCGTGAAAGCCAGTAGTCCAAGTATCGCAGTGGCCTTTTTCTACTGCGATTACAAAGACCCCGCGACACAAGATTTGTCCAGCATTCTGGGATCGTTGGCGCAGCAATTCGCGAAACAGGATGAGTAAAGCTTTGAGAAACTGCGAAACTTTTACGAAACCCACAATCCAGAGCACCGGGATGGTTACCTGTATGATTCTGAGGATCTCGGTAAAGTCTTAAGAGATATCGCTTCCGGGTTCGACTGCGCTATGATCATCGTCGACGGTCTAGACGAATGTGGCAGGGCGTCTTTCGAAGTTGTCGATGCCCTAGCTAGTCTCAACGAAGAGGAGAACTCCACCATCAAAACACTCTTTCTGAGTAGAGACGAGATTGAGATTCGTGAACGTGTAGAGGGATACAACAAGGTTTCCATAGCTGCTAAGAGCAGCGATCTAAGACTTTACGTTGGCGCCGAGATCGAGATGAGAATTCGCAAGAAGGTGCTCAGAATCAAGGATCAGTCTCTCAAAGAAAATATTATGCAGAGGCTGGTAGAAGGTGCGCAAGGAAT
Organism: Evernia prunastri; assembly: GCA_003184365.1. NCBI lineage: Eukaryota > Fungi > Ascomycota > Lecanoromycetes > Lecanorales > Parmeliaceae > Evernia > Evernia prunastri. The sequence goes on from NKYR01000068.1 coordinate 61,318, forward strand.
GTACGTAACTAAGCCTATATCTCAAGACCTTCACATTATTGACCACTCGATTATGAAGGTTCCGTTGGGTTGCATGTCAAATGGACTATGTATGCGAACTCCCCAACGATGCTGCCCGCCGGACGGCTCTTGAGACTTTACCACCAGATCTGAAGTCTACATACGAAAGGATCTTGAGACGAGTCAACGAGAGCAATCCTGAGAATCAGAAGCTGGTGCGAAGAACACTACGTTGGCTTGCGAACGTCGATAAGGAAGATCTTACCACTAATGCCTTGTGTGAAGCTGTCTCGATAAATTTTGAAGATACAAGGAGAAACCTTGGGGCGGTCCCTGACGAGTTTGACATGCTGAAATGGTATAGTAGCCTGGTGCGGAAATCAGAGAATGACAGTCAACTGGAATTGGCTCACTTTACAGTGAAAGAATTCCTGATAGAGATTGAGATCACGGAAGGCAACTCACTTTACGCATATCGAGTTGATCCAAGGAACGACAAGATACAATTGACAAAGTTGTGTCTGACCTATCTGTCCTTTGAAGACTTTGACTGTGGCGGTCCTATCAACAAGGATGATATAGAACGTCGACTTCGGGACTATGCGCTTCGAGGCTTTGCAGTGCTACAATTTTTTTATGGTCATGGAGACCACAAAGAGTTGCTTCCCTTGGTCACGAAGCTGCTGAACCCTTCAAAGCCAAACAGTCTCATTTCGTTGCTGCACGATCTAGTGTTCCTTACACGGGAAACACACTTGGAGAGCGTTGAATGGGTCAGACTATATAATCGTGGTCTTGCGGAAGCTAGTGCATTGCACTTTGCAGCAATGATGTCTTTCGCTTCCGCTGTTAGGTGGCTCATCAAAAGTGGATGTGACGTCAATCGAAATAGCACCTTCGGTACCCCACTCCATTGCGCCTTGATGCAGTGGGATGCCATGCGAGGAAGACTCATTGCTGCTGATGACTACTTCTCATGGGGCTACGAAATGAACGTTAAGACTGTGGGCATTCTTCTGGAGGCGGGGGCCGATCCCAACTGCTGGTACACAACAGCGAATACCAGCGCGTCTGTATCATCTGTTTTTATGGCTTTGTCTTTGAGATCACGGGGAGCCACCTTACAACTACTTGATAAAGGAGGCATGCTCGACAGTGACTGTCTAGACCTTCTCGAGAAGAATCTGCTGTCGAACGAAGTTAACGAAATTATAGCACATGCAAGCAGCAAAAACGTAAGGGATGAGCATCTCGGTCGGCTGCTTCAACTAGCTTCGAGAACAAAGACCGCGAGTACCACTCTTTTATTGCATGAAGATAGTGGACATTGTCTTCAGAAGTCCCATTACGAGAATGCTCTGCGTACTGCTGCTGAGTTTGGGCAAACTGAGGCTGTGTTTCGCATATTGAAAAACCATGAACTTGATATCAACGCAGCGCAAGAGCATACAGGACTGACAGCGCTACATCTTGCAGCAATGAATGATCACGTTGAGGTTGTAATCGTCCTATTGGACAAGGGCGCCGACTTACTTGCATCTGGTCTTTCTGGAAAGACCGCAGTGCACCACTCTGCCAGCGCGTCTGGAGCCTTTTGCTTGTCCCATCTGTTGCAATTGGATGCGAGTACTGACCTCGGCGATGACGCCGAAGGTCCACATATGGGGCACTCAGCTGCACCAGAGGACACCTTGACGGCAACACATGCTCGAAGAAAGCCTGTAAACGGTGAAACAGCACTTGGTCTCAAATCAAATGACGGAAGAACGCCATTCCTCTGCGCATCGCAATCTGGTTCAACTGAAGCTATCAAAATGCTTTTGAGCGCAGGCAGTTGCCTCACAGAGACTGCCTTAGATGGATCCAGTCCTCTGCACTATGCTGCTAAGGCTTGTTGCTTGGAAGCTATCGAGGTCCTCATCGAGCGTCAAATCGATCCCAATGTAGTGACTCACGACGGTTCGAGTGCCTTACACTATTGCGTCATGGGTCATAGGCAAAACATGGTCAGTACTGCACGCCTCCTAATTGAGTCAGGATTGGATGCTTGCAGAGCTCGCAAAAATGGAAATACACCTCTCCATGACTTGCTAAAATTGATCGAAGAGGACAACGAATGGCTCTTAACCCAGCGGGAGGATGCGTTTGCCTCCAGCCAACTTTTATTGAACCAGATGCTTGAGAAGCGTAGAACGTCGGTCGAGGAAGATTTAGGGGCGAAGATGATATATTTGGCGTGCCGGGGCTGGAAGACATTCTCCACCAGCCATGAATTTGTTTTGAGTCTTCTAGAAGCTAAATTCAGTCCTAATACTTCTTTCGCTAAGGGCAAAAATGCGATCATGCTGGCTGCAGAAGCTGGAAACGTTGACATTATGACCTCATTACTTTCGCACGGGGCCGATCCGTTGAAAACCGACGACCTAGGTCTTGGCCCGCTTCACGATGCTTGCTTTTGCGGCCATAAAGATATTCTCGTTCTTCTCAGAGAAACTGGAATCGATTGGGATGTTCAGACGACAGCAGAGTTTGATAGCCAGAATGGATTCGTTCCTGCTGACACTGTACTCCATCTCGCGGCTGGATGCGACAACTGCATTCTTGAGTACCTACTGGACGAGGGACTCGCAAACAATGTCAATGTCACCACGAAAGGAGACAAGAGAACGCCGTTAATGATAGCGGTCACTTCACGAAACGCTCGAAACGTTTCACTCCTCTTGTCCAAAGATGTGGACACCACCCTCACTACTACAGATGGCGATAACGCTATCCATCTAGCTGCTCGACTTGGTGATCATGATATAATTCGCGAGTTTATCAAGCATGGTTGCGATATGGTATCTTTGAACGACATTGGATTGAGTCCCGAATGGGTTGCTTGGAAACATGGTCACAAGGATCTAGCTCAAACAATCAGACATGTTGTTCACGAACCAAGTAGCTATCAACATTTCTTTCGTCAAGCCTTGATCTTGCACTCGACAGCGTCTTCGTTGGTTTTGCTAACTTTCTCCGTTGCCGAAGCATCAGGCATGGAGTCATCGAAAACAAAGTCGGGTGCACGTCAGCAAGCAGCAGAAGCGTTCATAGTAGCCATAGGTGCAAGTGATCTGACACTTTGCCAGCGGCTGGTTGACGATGGTGTAGATCTTGGGTCTGGTATCAAGAGTTGCTTAGGATGCTCGCCTCTCCTCTACTCTCTCATCAAGCGGGAGGAGCGAATTGCTTATTACCTCGCGACGCAAGAAAAATCAGTGGGGGGTTCTACCTGTAGCATGTGGATGACCGAAGGATGGACTGTATTCCATTACGCCGCAGCCTATGGGTCCGCTCGACTGTTTGAAACATTGCTCAAGAGATGGCCGAGAGAATTTTCCGACTGCGGGCCCGTACACGCGATACACACTGCAGTTGCCCACGGGAAAGATGACTGCGTTCGGCTGATGCTAGATTATGCTGCTAAAGGTACGAATCTTTCTCCGTTTCGACCTCTCTGGCGCTGTAGTTGATCATCGCGCACAGCAAACGGTGGAATTCCACCGATTACCCTGCAAGGACTAGTGGATCTACGAGTGCAGGGCGATATGCTACGTTGGGACTGGTATATTGGCCTACGAACATATCTGCCTAAAGGGCTCAACAATGCATCGCCGTTGCATATTGCCGCCGCAGAAGGGGATGTGAAAATTGCCAAGGTGTTGCTCGAGTTCGGGGCTACCGTCGATAGCATAGGAGATGATGGCCGAACTCCAATGCAATTGGCAGCCTTGAAGGGTCACGCCGCCATGGTTAGATACCTGCTCGAATCTGGGGCCAATATCAATGCTGTTGATGCAAACTTTCAAAGTGCTTGCATGCTTGCTGCGTCGAGCGGGCATGTAGTATGCTTGCAGCTGATGGTCGATGTTGGTGCCGATCTCATGCTACAAGACTGCATGGGCTTGAATGCTCTGCACCTAGCTACGTTATCCTCTGTCCTTCACGCGTTCGTGCTTTTGGCGAACACCATTAAAGGATGCGATCTAAGCTTGGAGGATTTTGCTGGGTACTCTATCATAAACTGCGCTATCAGTCGATTTCCCATGACCTACCTCCTGTCTATTGCACCCAGCACCAGCGCCTACGAACCGCGGAGATTCAATATCTTAACTACGGCGGTCCGACACCGATCCACACGTGAGGTCAGATTACTGCTACGGCGACTTCCGATCAACCTATTGCCCACATTCCTGAACCATTGCGATGAGTATGGTTGCACACCACTCTACTGTGCCGCTTCAGTACCTATGGTGGATACGATAAGTCTCCTTCTCGACGCCGGTGCGGATATTGAGTTCGAGGGAAGTGAACATGGTACCCCGCTAATGGCAGCCTGTGCAAACGGCCGCCTTGAAGCCGTCAAGGTGCTGATTGCGAGGGGAGCAAAGACTTCATATGAGAAAGATGGGCGGTATCATAGCGTTCTTTTCGCCGCTAAGCACCACTCTCAAGTCAGACGGTGGCTGCTTGTTGGACGTTTCTTGGAAATGCCAAAGTTGCTTGCTTGTGCGGACATCGGCTGAAGACTGGTGTGGTAGCTATTTTAGGTTACGAGTGTGCGAAGGGGGTCCGCACGTTCGGGATCAGGAGATTCTGGCGCCGGGGCGTGTTGTTGGTTCAAACAGCGTTCAGCGGAGCATTGGAAGATACCCGCTTCCGGAGGGAATGCTAATGGACTTGGGGTCATGTCGTTGGGTTGGGTATTTGAGCAACGTCGTCTGATCCCTAAGCACATTTTGTATGAACTAGAGTGTGCCCACCTGCACTCTCTCCTCCCTTATGTTTTCCCCTATATATCCGACGAAGAAAGATTCTTTCGTTACAGCTCTACAACCGCACACCCCGTTCAGGCCTAGTCGAATACTTCAACATAAGCACGTTGCTCCCAGCAGCTCTGACCCGTCGGGAAGGCGGTGAGTAGCTTTTGCACGCCGAATTTACCTTTTAAACAACCACCGATAGGAATTTTTGCGCTAACAGAGAACCTAAGGAGCAGTCATTCACAAAGTGGCAATGAAATCCTTCACTTAGCTGCAGCATGTGTCTGCATCTCTTTCCTAAATCCGTCAAATGAACCAATGCTCCAATAGCCAGGAATTGCCATAACCACAAAGTCCATCAATTTCTCACATTGGTTAATTTAATCACGATAACCCAGTGTCAGCGCTTCGAAAGCAACGATCGCAATTTCATATGCCGTGCTTGCTTCGCCAACCTCTATCAGCGAATTACGTCCGTTGTCCATGGCATTGACCTATCAGTCTCCACGGCAGGGTTTGAGAAGCCAAATTTCTGCATTTGAATCCCTCGATGATGCCGAGATCGGCTCCAAGGTTGTGCTTTGCGCACAAGAGGGTGAGGCAATTCACCGTTGTCATTTGAGAAGCTGCGTCTGTGAGGGTAAGAAGAAAATATCGAGAGGCCCTCTGTGCTTAGCGGCTTTAAATGTGAAAAGCTGAGAGAGATAGACGTGTCGGGAGAATAAAAAATGGCTCGAAGGATGACCATAGTTTTTGACTTGACGGAATAATAGTACGACCGCAGGGAGGATAAGGAGAAAGCGCGGGTGGGCTTGATAAGCGTTGAATCATTTGATATTCGACGTGAAACCGCACTACATTAAGATGAATTAGATAATTCATCGCGGCTGTTAGTATGCGGGCTCCGGGTTTCTAGACTAATGGGCGTGAGATCCGAATGATTATACGCAGCGATAGCACTGCTAGATCTCTCAGACAGCTCGTTCATGACAACAATTAGAACAATGCTTGAGGGCATCTGTCATGCGTCCGAACATATCCAATGCTTGACCGCAGAAGGCGGCCAATGAGATAAGTACCATGAGAATTCATTTTGAATCAGGGATTGTACTTTGTGCAGACATTTCCACCAGCTCTTGTCACTATGCGCGATCGATAGACGAGGGTTGGAGACGAGAGACGTTTAATGAGCCATTATTTAGGCCATCAAATGAAGAGATACGAACGACAAGATGGCAGAGTGCAAGTCCATCCAATACGAGGAGCATGGAAGGCCCAGCAGGAAGCTCGAGGGTTACTGGGGGAAAGAAGCAGAGGGCAGATAGAGATAATGTGTGTTGTGATGCACTTGTTATGTACCTTCGAAAGGACTTGGATGGCATATGTTGACTTTAAGAGACGTGGTGAGAAGACCCAGGTAGATATAGAAGCAAAGTCACTCAGGAATTAGCCAACGTTCTTCTCGAGAGCTAAGTAGTGTTTGTGGATGCGAAAAGTGATCATGAGCTGTCTTGGCACCCCCTTTTTTTTGGAAAAAGTGAAAGGAAAAGAAAAACAAAAAAAAAAGCATCCGCAGGACTCGAACCCAGCCTCCTGAAATGTGAGATCCCAAAATGGCAAAAGGACTCACACCACAACCTCTCTGAGAGGGTGTGATGCTACAGGAAATTCAGGCTCATGGAGATTTTCAATCATTGCCATCTTTCCTTTCGTAGGCACATTGTAAAGGCTTGCTTGATACTAATCGTGTCCGCACTGTTAGCGCGCCCTTTGAACAAGTGGCCAGTGTATGAGGCTCTAGCCACTCCTCCGCTAGCCATACGACCTGGACTATTGAAAGGGTTTTCGCTATTTTGGAATATAAATCAATTTTTTTAAATTAAATTCCTTTACACTCACCACAACGCAACTATTTCTTCTTCTCACCATTATGATACCTTACAGTCAGCCTCGAAATAGTTTCACTGCTCTGGTGACTTGCGGCGCGCTTTCTTCAAATATTTTCTGAGTAGGGTATCTCCAAAAAGCAATCGCGCCATCAGCGTGTTTCGCAGGAAAGGCCAACCACAACACCTACCACCTTTCTTTCCAATTACAAATTCCAAAGCACTGCGCTGACAGTAGATGATTCATCAGGTGTTTCTGGCAGGTTCTTTACAATGAACACCAGTCGTCCAAAACAACCTGCGCGGGATTCAAATTCCAATCAGAACCAGTGAAAGCCAACCCGAGTCTCTGGCATACGCGCCCAAAGGATCCAAGTCTCACAGAACCCCATGAATTTCGGCAGGCTCAGCTCATCTGTGACGGCTGACGATACGAAGTCTCTCCCGGCATTCCCGCACGCCTCCAACAGCTTGGCGGGGCCTACTTCACGCCTCCACAACTTCCGCCGTTGCTGTACGCAATCAAATGACCTCGTGTGATCCCATCTTTCCATGACCAATTCTGTGCCACGAGCGACGCAAAGAGCGGATTCAGGGCCAGAGAGGGAAAGGGGGGGGATAAGTCAAAAGGATGCGAATAAGACAGAAACGCAGCAACGCAATATCTACATGAACATTCGGAGGCTCTCACACTCGCTCCAAGGCCGACAAGTGCTATTCGAGGCCGATAGTGGCTTGAACAAGAGAGTGTCACGTCCTAAGCACCAGCGAGTTGCGAGTAAGCACGCAAGGCCGGCATCCATTTCGAAAAGGCTATCCTCACACCAACCGAGACGTAACGCAAAACCAGCAGACACCATACCCAGACCTAAACAACCCATTATCACAACGTGATGGAACGAGGTCGAGAACCCACGAGGCTTGGCCGAAGCGAGATTTCTATTTTCGTCTCCGCCCGCCCCCAACCCGGCTGCCCGGCAGCCCCTATTTTAATCGCGGGCCTCTGCCCCAGGCGCCTTCCCCGGTAGAGTAGTTGGAAAGCTTGGCGGCTTTTTCTCCTCAGCTCCTCGGGGTTTGAGCTAATTTTAAACCGATTTAAACATGGCTGCATTTTCGTTGCATGTTTCAGTATTATCGTTGCTTTCTTTGTTCATGGAGTGGAAAGAGTCTGAGCCATGGCTTATATAGAGTGTTGCTTGCTGCCATACAATTTTTATTCCAAGTCGCTGTCTTTATCCATCGCAGTGGGTGATTGATTGATTGTCCACTGGAGCTCGAAGCGCTGAGGATTTCGCTTCGGCTTCATTATCTCCTCTCGTCTTGAAATAAAGTACCTTACTGTCTAGCTTGCGCGACTGCAATATACCAGCAGACAGCACCATTATATATAATCAACCTGCACCGGTTCTCAATAATCATCTATCACCACTACTCTAACCAGCACATCTACACCATACCATGGCTCGGAAATCATCCATCGCACGATTCATATCTTCTACTACTCGTCTAGTGGGTCCATCACAATCCCTGATTGAGAACATGATGCCGGATCTTAACGTCTGCAGGCGCGTCTTGATAATATATACGACTTTTTAATCTTTCTACTCGTCTTGCCCTATCCGAGGTTCTATCGTCGGAACACGCGTGATCCTATCGTATCGATCATCTCCAAAACCAATGATGCTGATGCCATTCGCGGCGAGCTCGAGCGGTGGCGCACGAGTAAGGTTCTGGAGGCTAATTATGTTCAAGTCGGTGTATGTCTTTTTCCTTATACCCTTCTGTTCAGACCACTCGAACACATCAGCCCATCGCCTTCACACTTCCGTTCCCAGACCGCGGCAACCTTTCACGCAAGTACCCAATCTAAACATCCTACCCAGGGCGCCGTCCTCTTCGCCTCCATCATCGCCGCCCTCTCCTGGCCCGCCATCTCAACCACGCACTGGTCCTGCTCCGCCCTCTGGTACGCCGGCATCCTCTTCTCCCTCATGGCCGTCATCCTCGGCGCGCAGCAGCTCATCGTCATCTCCAACAGCTTCTCCGCCGCGACCGATAACAACGCGCTCGAAATCCGCCGCAGGCTCATGGTCGCCGATCGCTCCGGGCGGGATCAGCCGAGTCGCGTGATGCTGTTCGTGCTGCAGTCGCCGTTGATGTGCCTCGCGTACTCCATCTTGCTCTTCCTCGCGGGGCTGCTGTCGTTTGTGATTAGTCCGTTGGCGCTGAAACCGGCGTGGAATGATGAGGCGAAGGTATGCTGATCCTTGTCCTGGAATGAGATGTGCTTGGACTAGGGGGTTTGCTGACGGTGCGAAGACGGTAGTTTTGTTCCTGGTCGCTCTTGCGGTGGCGGGGCTGGTTCGCTTCCGTACGGGGCTGGGTGTTCATCGTTTGGAGATAGCGTGAAGGTCACAAGCGGTGAGATGGAGAGAGGTAAGGTAGACTTGGTAGAGGCGTCTAATGGCTTCTTCGTTGCTATGTATAGTGTATGGGACATCGTTGAGACGAAGTTCTCGATTCCGTAGGCTCTTCGGCTTTACCGTCACAACTTTAATATCGAGCACTCAAACACGCCAACAGAAGCACGAGCTCAATACCCGCGTCCATTGACGTATGGCAGCTCAGCCAATTTTTTGGCGTAAAGATAACCTCCCTCAATTGTGGGTAATAATACCAAGATCTGTCACACGGTAAATCCCCCGCATCACATCTACCCGCGAAGGAGAGAGCCATCCCTGAGCGTAAGTATACTTTGAGAGCCAATCATGAGGAAACGTCCACAGAATGGAACACTGTGCCAGCTTCAAACGTAAAAGGAATCGGAGTTGACTATCAAGAAAGATTCAGCTTTAGCCTCGGCACCCTCTCGTATCTTATCGCGATTTCCCTTGTATTAAAATCTCACCCTGACAAGCTCCCCGACTTCCAATCTTTGCAGCTTCAGCTCTTCTGCATCCTGGTACTTCCAAGCAGCAGTGACGCAGCTGTGCCGCTTTGGCGTGTCGACGCGAGTCTCTGGGTGCTCTATGGGAATGGTCGCAGTGGCATCGGAGATTGATGACTTGTGCCTCAGCGACTGGGGCCGCTCTGAGTACCAAGTCAAGGGAACTTCTCTGCTTTGGTAGCCATCTAAGATAGCGTTCTTGCAGGGGCACTTTGTTCACGACAGATGATTGACCCACGCTGTACTTGGCAGCGAGACGGCAGTTCGGTTCTCGAGGTACGGGAGAATGTGTTGTGCTTGCAAGAATCTTGACGCTGGCTGTAAGTGAATGGGGTCAATGTATGATTGCAGAAACTGTTTCAGAAAATGCTTCAGTGAGGTTGAGTTCATATTTATTTCGCAAGTGTCGTCTCTAGTGCTAAGCAGTAGATAGGAGCTAAAGCATGACCATCAGGAACTAGACGCTTTGTAATCGTAAGTCATGACATTGACAACCGTACAGCACACATGGCTGGAGGTCAAGCCTCATGAGTGGAACACTATGCGCTCAACTTGTGCATCAGGAATTCCACCGCCTTCTGCTGCAGCTCCCTAGCCCCGGCCGCGAGATTCGGCGGATCCGTCTCATCGATCAACGTGTGACCAGCGCCCTCGAGCATGTGCAGCTCAACCTCCACGCCCAACTCCGTCAACTGATCGTACGTGAGCTGAGACTCGACCGGCAGCACAAACTTGTCGTCCGCGCCATGGAGCAGGAAAGTGGCCGGGAACTGATCCGTGAGCTGCGTCTGCAGGATCGCGGTGCGCAAGGCCTCTGGGATCAACCCCTCACGCTCAGCCATGGGCATGTCTCTGAGGAATCTGGACATCCCGTTGACGCCCAGTACGACGTCGATGAATCCACCGGTGCGCCACCACCAGAGCAGGAGCTTCGACCGCCCGCTGTCGCCGTTCGGTGCCTCGTCGCCTAGGAATGGCATGGGATCGTCGGAGATAGGCTCGGGCAGTCGGTCCAGGAGATGCTCAACAGACTCCTTGGTGATGATGCCACCTTCGGGATCCGGTACGTTACGGTCTTTGACAGCGAGCCAGTGGTCGTCGAGGATTTGACCGCCTTGGGCGTACTGGAGGAACACCGCTTTCGGCTTCGGGTTGGCGAAGATTCCAGCAGCACGGGCACCGTAGCCGCCGCCCGATTCGCCCGAGACGGCGATGCGGCTGGCGTCGAGGGTGACGCCGGCTGGGAGATGCTTCTCGGAGAAGCTGGGGGATGCGAGGAAGGCGAAGAGGCTCTTGATGTCGGTGACGATATCCATGGCGGTTGAAGGGTGCAGGAGGCGATGGTCTGCGCTGATGAAGAGGGCACCGTGCTCTAGGGTCGCGTCTGAGAACGGCGTTAGTGTTGCTTTCAGTCATTTCATCCAGGTATACGGGTCAAATCTGCGTTGAACTTACCTTTAAGCCACTGCTGGAAGAATAGAGTCTTGCGGCACCCTGCGATCATCCCTCCACCGTGGAAGTGCACGAGAGCTGGTACGAGACCTTCACACTCGTTCAGTCCCGGTGGCAGGTAGAGGTCGAGTTGGATGTCGAGATTGTCGACACGAGAGTAGGTGATCGTTTCCATCGTTCTAGATAGTGATGGCTTCAAAAGACAGAGTGTTTGGATAAAGTGAGGATTGAGGCAGGGGGACACAAGAGAAGGATCCAGTATATCAAGAGTCGGTAAGCGCTAGGGCGCTAAGGGACCTAGCGCGACGCAGGCGACCTATTAGGGGTCGGCTATCCGGACTCTGCGTCTCCTAATTTGTCATAAACGGTCTGCGATGTTGCTGTCTCGTTCAAAAGACCACCACAATTCGTGAAAATAAATATTAACGATGAGGGATTTTGTGCGTGCACGAGCAAAGAGCATATGTACATGTGTGAATATTTTCACAACATTATACCTGGCATATCGTTGCTGTACCTTCATCGATTAACGCCACCGAAAGTTGCAGAGGATTAACACAAAAACGTGCCGTCTTGCTATCAGGATCTTCCGTCCCTTCTGGGGGGCGCTCTGGACATACCAACTTTGAGGAAGCACTTCTGTGCGCAGATCCCAAAACATTCCCACTGGCTAGCCTCCAGAAGCTGCTCCTGATGTGCCATTGATTTCCTTACCTGAAGACAGCAGAATTTTGGAAAATGCACTCGGTAGAGACACATGATGATCAAACTTGAGATATTGAACGTGTAAAAAATATGAGATAAACGAATGGGTTTTCCCTTGTTCCTCATGGCCAAGATATTGAAGAACGGGACATTCGCCTAGCCATGCGGGTAACCGTGAATCGGGGCTGTGTATTTCTTGCAAAGGGTGTTTTTGCAATGTGGGGACGAGGGTCGCCTTGCCAACTGCAAGGGCACAAATTGATGACCGAATAGAGTCATGGTTTGGTCTTGCAATCTGTATTCCTGTTAGCAGCTCGAGGCGAATCAATTAGCCTGACTGGGAAGAGTGTAGCAGTGTGGACTGTAGGAGCTTCGCGTATCAACATTAGCCATTAACACATTCCCATCATTAAAGTACTCCAACCCCCACACTTTTAACAAAACCATGTCCCAAACGCCATGAGCCCTCACCACCGTTCCTGCCTCCCCTCCCACTCCTCGTACGCCAGGCCCCTCTCGTCCCGACTCGCCACGCTCTGCACCTCCACATCCCTCCGCACGTGGATCTCCGGCGCGTTGATCCCCATGACCCGCTCCGCCTTCTGCGGCATCGGCGGACCGATCTCTTTCGTCGTCACGCTCGTGTCCCTGCCGCCGTCGGCGCCGGATAGGCCGTTCTTCCTCTCCCCATACCATCCGGACGTCTCGGTCAAAGTCTCCTCGTCGCTTGACGAGTACTTCCCCTTGTGCGAAGCGAGCGTCAGCATCTGGCTCACGCGCATGAAGATGGGTATGGTGCCGGATTTGAGGATCTCGTTGACGCGGGAGGCTTTGCCGCCCTTGGGCGCCGTGCCGCGCATTTTGTTGAAGATTGGTTTGAGGACGGGGAGGCAGGCGCAGATGATGCCGAGGAGGGCTTCGAGGTTTGCGAGCAGGGCGATGACAGCGTAGGCTTCTTGCGCGTTCGAGGCGGAGATGGTAGATGAGTCATAGATGCGCCAGATCGTTAGAGCGCAGATGCTGCGGAGTTTTCCTGATCAGCAACGTGAAGCGCAGGATGGCGATGGTGGGCAGGCAATCGAAAGGACATACGTAGTACCCATGCCGAACATGCAACTCAGCATCACCTTCTTCCCTACGGCCGTGTTCAACCCCCAAAGAACCGGCATTGGCAGAACCACGGCGGCAACGTCGAGGAAAAGATTGAAAATACTAATGAAGAGGTCCAGAGATTTCTCGTCTCCGCAAGATCCCCTCCCTCCTGTGAATTGGTCCCACCGGTAAGATGCAGGCTGGCAGATGAGGCAGTCTGCGAGGGCGATACCGACGAAGAAGCAAACGTTGATTAGAATGACCAGATAGCAAAACATTCGGAACAAGCGAGTTGGAAAGAGGCGAATGTAGAGAACGATGATGGAGGCGCGGACGAATGTGACGGAGGCACCCCAAATAATTATGGACATGAATTGAGACTGGCGGTGTGTCTGTCAGCATGGAGATTAGAGGGTCAGAGAAAGCATCTCTCACCTTTTGCGAGAAGATGATCGCTTTCATAATCTCTTCCTGACTCTGTGCCCTTGCTAGACCATAGCAGCACCCTAAAGATGGATAATCAGACCTCGTGAAGTAATAAATAAATCATTGCCTTTGAGAGACGCTTACCATATATGTTGATGGCAGACTCTCCTAGAGCAAAGAGCTGATGCCGTTAGATGGACCAGCGTTGAGATATATTCAAGGCCATCTCATACCAAGGCAAGCACGATCAAATAATCATTCAATTCCAGCGACATCTTTTGAATCCTTCTCGCCCAACATCGTAAAATGACTGCCCCGGATGCGAGACCGGTAAATACTGAAATCACAGTGATGTGCTTGATGTAGTATGGTGCGCCGAGGCTTTGGTTGTCCGCCATGGTTGATGAGGGGAAAGCTTTGGGGCTCACGGTGTGAGAACAAATCTTGTCTTGACTGATTAGATGTTGATCGAATGTTTAGAGAAGCCAAACGAAATGTGTCGAGGGGGGTTTAAGAAACGAAAGAAGGATAGAGAAACAGCAGCACGGGGGGGCGCGACCAGAAGGACTTATCAGTAGAAAGCTGTCTGCGACGCTACGGAGAAGAAAAAGTGTGGTTTCAAAATCTCTATTCACCCACACTCGCCGCACAGCGCAAACACTTCCGAAATAGGCCACAAGAAGACATTGTCGGTAACCATACATTTCACAAGAAATCAAGAAGGTCTCCTGCGGCGAGAGGCTCTCCCTCGTTTCATGGCAGTGTCAAACTTAGCGTATGCATTCTAGACTCGAAGCGAGAGCTGAAAAAAGAAAAAAGTTGCTTCGCCCCGTAAGCACGTCAACCAGAACTGGAATGGCTCGAATTCAAAAAGCATGGCAATTGATAAGAAAGGTGAAATTTGAACAATCGTTTGACCGCTACAGAGGGTGTATAGGATGCGGCACTATTAAATGAAAAAAAGTCCCTCAATGCTACTGTTGTATAGCGCAAGGAATTCCTGTTCGAGATGTTTGAAGGAACAAAAGGAATGAGCTGACAGGTACGGTAGCCGACTTCTCCGGAGGGGTATGTTGTAGAGTAAAGGGAACGGAGCGGTTCGGCGAGACTCGGGGGAAAAGCCAAGAAAAGCTACACCACTCTAAGCGAAAGCGAGCGGCGTGTGCATAAATATCATCTCCATGGCTTGCATTAGAATATTCTTGACACTTACACCGTCTTTCACCTCCCTTCCTTCTGGCCTTGGCACTGCATGTCACCTTGTCACCTTGTGCGGCGTCAGCATTTTGGTTGAGGCTATCTATAGTGTTCTTCTACTGAAACCCCTTTGGCTCTGCTCTGAGGTGCGCTTGGACGCTATGAGCCAAAGTTTCTCTGACCGACACAAAATGTTGGAATCCTTTCTTGGCAGAGGAGCAATAACGTTCTTCTCCCGCATATTGAGTTGATGAGTGATGTTTGGGGCTTCCTTGCGTAATGTCTGTTTCAGACACTCGCGGGAACGAGTGCGGAAACGCAATGAGGCTTGCACTCGGAAAGGTTGTATAACCGGGGACACTATTTGGAATGAAATGGCCAGCGCAGGATTGAGGGTGCGCCTCTTCTCCTTTCTATAGCCGGGGTTCGGCATCGCTCCTTCTGGGTTCTGCTGTTTGCTCGCTGCAATCCTCAGCGATCCCGTCGTGGTTGGTAAGCATCAATAAAAGGCAGCTCAGGATATCCATGCACCAAATGTTACCTTGGGACCTCCTTGAAACTTCGTGCTCCGTGTTTCTCTTCTAATAATGTATCGACCATGAAGTCCGTATCCTGTATTACGACCGCTCTGACATCGAGTTTCTTCTGCCTTGCTGAGCTGCTTTTGCCCAAGCTTTATTGATCACGGAGTACATACGGTAGGGCGAACAGATACCCGAAAGAGGGTTTTTGCAAAGGGAGTGGTGACGATCTGCGGAAGCAAGAGAACGATGTTGGCGCCTTTCGAGATGAATAAGTCCAAGATTGAAAGAGTGAGCGAAGCAATCCTGCGTTTATAATGTGGGTATATGTGAGGTTTTCATCGAAGCTTGGTCTGGTCGTAACCGGCAGCTGGTCATGATTCTCCATTTCGGGGACTTCTTCTCAGGGGCAGAGACAAATGTACTGGACCTACGTCGCAAGCTTCATCACGATAAGCAAGTGGGTACGTCAACATAGCACATTTGTTTAACATCGGTTCCGAAGACAATACGGGCAAGTACGCCTATAACACTTCAAGATCACCACACGAAGTAATCTATCAATGGAGTCGGGTGACTGAGCACGACTTAGACCCACCAGAGTCTTCAATATAAAGGGCGGGATGTGTCTCTGCTGCAGATTTTGCGTGAGCAAAGACGATAGAGATCAAGTGGTATTCATAGGCGTGCTAATTGACTGCGATTGAATAATCTAGATGGTATCAAGTAGTTCCTTCTATGAAGAATCACAGCGCCAATTCTCGGGAGGAGACCGATTAACTACCGCGCTAAAGCAAAAATCTACACCATCTCTGAAGTTGTATTCTTCTGAATATAAGTCCTCATATCATACACCATGAATGCAACACTCTTGATAACTTTTCATCATTCCTGCCCGTGATGAATAGCCGTCAATAGCCCTGTACTCGCCAGCATCGCTCCAAGGCAGTGCTTAATCATGCGGCAAAACTCAAGACCGGCTTGAACAATACTCAACACCAAGGAGGCCGCTTCGGGTAGAGGCAGGGATCCCTCCTCGAGGCTCCAAAACTACATCTCAAAAGGTGTAAACCATGGCATCGCCGAAGCTTGAGTGAATGGACCCTATTAAAAAGGATCAGAGCTGGACATGAGAGTCGACGACGTCACACGTGAAACGGCCTGTTCACGGACTGTATAATTCATACCACGAGATTCACCCCAAGCTCAACCACTTTCAACTGCATACTACCGCCGTTTCGATGACTGGGGAAGACGCCGCTTCAACACTACTCTCGGTCTATGTAGCTATGCTCAAGCCTCGTAGCTAAGTCCTAGATTTGACGTTTGTCTGCCAAAGAATATTCTACTGTTTTGCGTTGAAGGAACATGCCTGCGAGTATTATGTCATGGACTCTGTTCTATTTATAGGACTACATATCAGTAACAACACTAATATCTCATGCATTGGAAACGGCTCACCTTGATAGCTACATAGCAACCGGTGTTTTCTATCTGGTCAGCATCTTTGGCCTCAGGCATTTCCAAAATTGTGAGATCGTGTTTGTGACGCCCACAAGGCGCAGCTCAATTTGCTGCCGATTGTTTGTTTCTTCATCAAATATCCATGAAAACAAATACATAAGAAAGCAGACTCTCGGAGCACAAGCCACTCCCATAATCCAAAAGCATCTCAAGAGATAAAAGATCCAGACCTTCTCCTGTACCTTGGCAGAGTACAAACGACTGGACGCGATTTGCAGAATTTTGTAAATAGTGCTAAGCAAACCGGCTCAATCAGTTCGTTCCCAAAGTTTCCATGGCTTTCGAAACCTCTAATGTTGCTGCGTATTGATTAGGAGAAGCAGGTGCTACATCTGTGGGCACGGTCTTCTTTTGTGCGTCTGTGGTCGGCACCGAGGCGTTCCCTCCGGAATCTTGGGTTCCTATAGCTATTCCACAGCAGCTTAGTTCGAGAGAAATCGCCTTGGTAACGTGTGAGATGTTTACCTTCATGCTTTCCCGTCTCGATCATGATCTCATGGATAGCATTAGCATACTCGTCAATATTCCAGCGCCGATCATGATTAGCATCCGATCTCTTCCAGATATCTTTAGCGATGTTTGGGGGTAGGCCAAAAGCATGGGATTGCTCCATGGCTTCTTCTTTGTTGATGAACCATTTACTTTCCTTGTGGGCCGCGTCGAACATGGCGTAATACTTGGCTTTTTCATTCTCCGTCATAGGTGGTAGGCTCGCTCTCGTGGTTGCTGCTGGAGAAGAACCTACCGCCTCGGTGACTCGATTGTTTGCGATTTGTGCCTCGACAAGCGAATCCACTACTGGAGCTGATGAGGTAAGCGCGGCAGCAGGAGGAGGGCAAAACGGAGGCGCCGTGTGCACCTGCACT
Organism: Evernia prunastri; assembly: GCA_003184365.1. NCBI lineage: Eukaryota > Fungi > Ascomycota > Lecanoromycetes > Lecanorales > Parmeliaceae > Evernia > Evernia prunastri. The sequence goes on from NKYR01000068.1 coordinate 78,736, forward strand.
GTCCCAGTTTCTCCGAGGAGTTCTCTGCCTGTGTCTGACATTTTGGGTTCTTCCCCATCTCTAGGCTCTCCATCAATGAACATCTTGTTTCGAAGGTCCTTGCTGTTAAGCGTCGTAGCGTCATAAGTACCAACAATCATTCTACCCTGCTTTCTGAAGAAAAACTCCGTATTCTTGAGGTCCTTGATCGAGCGCCATCCCATAGGTAGCCCTGTGTTCTGGTCGACCTTCTTATTGAAACGTGGATTCTCTCTGACTGCGCTTTTCGTATGGTGATCGACGAAGAAGAGATTGCCCCACGAGTCCAGACGCCGATCCCAGCCGTCAGGTAGATGGTTGGAGACTTCGCTTTTTGGATCTGTAAATCTGGCGGGATGTACGGTACTCCTCCATGCTTCGTCGATGTTTATATAATGGATGTTCTGTCCCGGTGAGCTTATTCTAGAGTACCATTCTTCGGGTAAATTCCTCATGATTGCTTCGTAATCGTCTGGTCTTCGGACGTGCCCACTTGCCCCTATCAGAAGTTCTACCAACTCTCTGGAAACATCATCGTCAAGGTCCCAAGGCAGCCGATTCTGAGTAGACATGAATCTTGGAGAGCTATCAGAATGGTGTGTCCCTTGGGTGGACAGAATCACTTACCCAACGTACTGAAACATAACGTTTGGCGAACTAGCGGCTGCGGCCATTTCGAATCTGGGCTTAGAAGGGGCGATGCTTCTTTTCTTTACGACTCCACCGTCCGTGATCCACCAACATTGTTTCAAAGTGATGGGATCGTAGCCGCTCTGCCAACCGCCGCCGTGTCGGGAAACTTGCTCATCGCAAGAGAAAGGGCAGTCATAAAAATACGCCCTACTCATCTTCGGCTGAATGTTTCTTTGACACGAGAGATTGTTGTACGAGTAATAGTATGCAGCGTTAAGGTGTCCTCCTCTTGAGATCATGGTGGGCGTTCTAGACCAACCCTCTGGAAGCAAACAAAGCCATTCTTCCTCTTTGCTGTAACGCCAGATACAAGGTGGTTCCTTGATGAGGTCATCGAAACCAACAGCTACCCCCTGCAGATAGCGGAAGCCGATAGTGGTGAGCCAAGGAATCGCCGAAGGGTTGTATTTTCCTTTCGGTTTCGCCGGGACAGGTATCTGTACTTGCGCAACGTCAGGACGAGACACATCCACGAGCTGGCTTGTAGTTACGTCCGGGGAGGTGGAGCCCTCGGCCGCAGGGGCCCTTGACTTTGCGAGTTTAGCCTGGTCTTTCTCAAACTTCTGCACACAAGCCATGACGTATGACCTTTTCTGATCGAGGTAGTCACCCTCAATGTCAGCCTTAGCTATCACTTGAGCTCGAAACGCTTGCCATTTAGTTTCATTTTCCAAATCAAGATTAGTGGACGTGTTGATGGCAGGCGACTCCAAGGTTTGATCGTGAAGCATGGTGAAGAGCACAAAGAAGAGTTCCGGGGTCACATCCTCAACGCTATCTGGCGCAGTGACTTGCCTTCCAGTCAAGAAAGTATTGATCACGAGGAGATGCTCACCCAGTCGTCGTCGTATCTTATCACAGTCTGCTTTGGCGTAAGCGAATCCCAAAGTATCCCTTACGCGGTGTGTGGTTGAGCCGAGGCTATTGTACCTCCGGAGAAGATCTGTTAAAGTACTGAGCGTAGTGTTGCAACTCTCAGCAAGCTGCGATATTGTCTTGCTATCTTGGACACGCAGGACGCTGTTGGGGTTGTTCGGCCTGCATCCCTCAATGACCAGGCTCACCTCGTGACAGAGATTAGCGCAGTCCTGGAACTCTGGAGACGCTTCACGGCAGGCAGTCCAGAGTTGGTTGGCCAGTGTGCCCACAGCGACCAAGTCGCCGACGCTGACTCCAAAAGACATTTTACTGGCTTGCAGTTCTCTCCTCTTTCGACGCAATGATGTCTTGTGAAATGTAGAACTGACGAAAAACAGAGAGCGGACTCAGCGTCGTTGATCTGACCCCTCACTGATTACGCTATACAGCCCTCGGTCAACCTACTTTACCTCCTAGATAGTACTGCCTTAGCTTAGGCAGCCACCATGCAGCCTGCCAAAATCGGTAAGGCCAAGAGACGAAGGCTAAAAGTACAGAGCACTAAGCTGCTAGATTGTACATAGGTATCTCATATCTAGACTTCATGCATGTAATAAAGGAAGAACTCTGGGACATTGCGAGCACATCGAGATTGGCTCCGTACGCTGAGAACCTCGCGAAGCGAAGGCCCCATACCCTACCCCGCGCTCGCCAATATGCAGATATGCATTACATGTAAGGTTATGGTCAGTCGGGAATACAGTGGCCTTATATCACTGGTAATATCATAGATCGGGAGCTAGAATATCACTCGCACATAAGAGAATCTGTGTACGTCTCAGCTGCCTTTTACAGGGATCGAATATGTTGGAGCGCTTGATCAATCTTGAGTGTGAGTAAAGACATGGCAGTCTAGACGATGGAAATTCAGTCCGCACTCGGGATCGCACCCCGAGTATCATTTGGAGAGAGAACAGCGAGCTGAACGACTAACTACCTTACTACATGTAAGATCTTATTTAGATAGGACGCGCTAAGGCACGAGGAAATGTCATGTGACTTGGCGCCAAGACGGCAAGGCTTAGCGGATCGCGGATCAGCGATATCCGCGACGCGATTTTCGCGTCGCCTTGAAACAATCCGTGCTTTTGCCAAAGATTCCATTCTACCGACAGTGCCATCCTGAGCACAAGCAATGAGGCCCCAGTACAACTCTTGACTCATTTCAACAACCTCTGCGTGTCATGGGTGCCGTCATGGCTAGCTACAATCGGCCCGACACTGGTCGCATCTGCCCTGGAGATGCTACGAGTACGGAACACGCGATTCGCCTGGAGGCCGACTCTGACTCCGTTAGCAACACAGCCATCGCTAGTCTCTCTAACACTTCACTGCTACCGACAGAGCTCGAGGCTTGGATCTCAAGAGGTATCGAAAAGGGAATCGCCGAAGCACGCTCCTATGGTTACTGCCCTCATTGGTCTGAGATCGACAAGAGCACCTTCAGAGAAGTGATACTCAAGAATATCTCCTCTGAAGCGTCCCTCGAAGCTCGAGATCGTATTCTGCAGCCTCAATCACATGGACTTCATGAGTCCTACGACGCGCCTCATGCAAAATTTGCTCTTCAGATGCCCCGTACGACGATGACCCATCAACTTGTCGGTGCTGGTGCTGCGATTGAGGCTACATCGGTCGTGGATCTGGTCAATGCTGCCAGGAAAAGAAACATAGAAACAGAAAGTGTCCATGGTTCCAATAGTATGGACACCATTTGTCAGGAGTCGAAAGCCAAAGACGTCAGTGGCGAGAAGGGTGGGACCGATTTCAGTAGTGAGGAAGTGAGCATGATGGACGAGTGTGAGGATGCAGGGCATGGCCAGGAAATAATACCACGCAAGAACAACGAAAGCGCGGACGACTTCAGCGAGGATGGCTCTACTGCTGATGGCTCAGGTAGCCATGAGGAAATTGAGTTGGGTAGCGAGCCGGATAGTGACATCGTGAGTGAGGATGAAGAAGACAAAGAAAGCCAGCCAATTGTAAGGGAGGAGAGCGTCCGAAGGACTATCGGCGACCGAAGCGGATTCTCAACCGTTGTCAACCTCAAGATCGAACAACAAGGCAGCGTCAACCGGCTGCAGGGGATGACAGCTCTCGATTTAATGAATTGTGTTTCTTTGTCACTCAAAGATTTCCTCGGAGAGCGGCAGCTTCTCTCAAAAGGTCTGCGCATCTCACTTGTCGATCTCTTAGACAACGGTAATGTCGATGTTTTGATCAACGCGGAGACGCGTGAAATACTGCGAACCTTTGACTCGGCAGGTTGGGATCGAGACTTCGAGAGGACTCTGATTGGCTCACCGATTTCAACTTGCAAGGTCGAAATGCACAACACCATGATCCGCACTTTAGAATTCAAAGGTCGGAAGGAGAAATCCGTGATCATAAGGCAGCTTGCATATGAGAACCGCGCGATAGGGCCAGTGGATGGCGTCGGACCCCTCATCAGAGATATTTATTGGTCCACGTACCCCTTGCCAAAGGTGTATACAGTACTGATCGTCGAATTCCTGGACCCAAAGCAGGCCACTCAAGCTCTGGTGCGAGGTCTCTACTGGCAAGGGCGACACAGCTGTTCAAGGCCAGACAAAAAAGACAGACTTGTCAGATGCAGCAGGTGTCAAGGTTATGGCCATCTTCTCCATCAGTGCTCTGCTCCCCATCGATGCGGTAAATGCGCTGAACAACATCCGACTGCGTACTGCAAATCGGAAAAAATGAAGTGTGTTTCTTGTGGTGGTGGCCATTACGCTGGCAGCAAACAGTGTTCCGCAAAAATAGAGGCAAGGAGAACCTTAGGCTTTGTGACTGAAACTACCTCTGAAGCTACTGCACCTGCGGCTGAGGCCCAAACAATCCCCTCCCGCCGTGTTCGACCTTCGATCTCTACCCCGAGAACAGAGATTGAGACATCCATGCCGTCGCCAGTATCTCTAGATGCTAACCCGGCCGATGATAAGGTCAAATCCGAATCTGACCAGTCGTTGCCGGAAGCTGACCCGTCTCCGTTTACCTATCCAGATACGGCAAATCTCCTGAAGCAGATCGAAGACCTCCGAAAGATTGTCATAGCCCGAGAAACTGCCCTGCAAACAGAATCTTCAGGTCGATTGAAGCGACGAGCCGTGGAGGCTTTTGCGGCTGAAGAAGAAACTGAGTCGTCCACTCTGGCAGCAAAGCGAATTAAGCAAGAACGGTCCACTCGGGAGAGTTCGATGGGCTTGTACCGTCAGCCCTCTCCGTTTATTGTCAACCGGCCTCAATAGGGATCACTCACCCATCTGGCAACCACACCTCACAGCATTTAGACAGCTGTCGATCAGGTAAGCCGTGCTGAATGCTCGCTCTATGGAAGAGGTACAGCCCTGGTTCTTGCTCTCTACACATTCTCATATGTCATGTGTACCGACTTCGAGATTTGGCTTTGCTATTGAATCGAGACCATTCAATAGTTGCTATGCCTGTTCAGCAGTGGCGCCTGCGCAGTCACTATGCACTAGTACAAATATGTCCTGTGCATCCTGCACAGACTTTGCAACGATCAGGGTCTCTAGCTTGCTGTTCATCAAGCGTGTTCACACTGCAATCCCATACCAAGTTGGCCTTCTTCTTTTCCTGCGCTATGATACCCATCGTGAGCCTGATAGCGGCAGCTCCTTTGTAACGAGTATCACACGGCTCGTTGTGGGACGTCTCTATAATGAAGATGATGAATGAAACAATGGGCTCAAAGCTGGTGTCATTCCATAAATCAAATTCAAATAGTATAAACAAAGATCCAAAGAAGATTCTCGCTTCTGTGCATTGATCAGAGAGTAAAATACAGATGAAAATGCTCGGCGTAAGAGCCGGAGATATCTCCGGTTCGGCGGAACCTCGGAAGCTGCGCAAGTGAAACCCGTAGAACGCGCCTCGTTAGTCTCAGTAATTCAGACTCGTGGGGGGGTGCCTATGCCTCGCTTCGGGGGCCAATCATATCGCAAGCTCATTACGGCATACCCCTCTCATAGAGTCTGAGTAGGAAACCACCGATTTCTGCCATTGACAGTTATTTTTGGTGAGCTTACCGCAATAATTGACCGATATCTCGAAGATTTCATTTCTTTTAGATGTATAAACTCAACACAACGTCTACGCAATAACTTATGATTATCAAAATTTTGAAATAAATATCAAAGAATTCGAATTTTTTCCTGAATTTTTAATAAGTTCTTTCATCAATTTATTATAGAGCGCGTAGTGTCAATGTCATGATTAATTGATTGATTGATTTATTCATACTACACTGAAGTTAGACCCTTAGTGGGCCAACTATGCGAGATGTGCAATCTATCTATCGAATCTAATTGACTGAGACCATTGAAAGAGGCTACCCTACGATCGCCGGACCCCTTTCGTAAAGAACCATATCCTGCTTTTTGACCCGAAACCCTTGGTGTTTTCTATGTATTGTAGATTCCGTATGGGGTGGGACCCCTCTAAGCCCGAGGGTCCCAAAGAACAGTATCCCAATTCCAACTCTTTTCCATTCCAGCCCACTAGACGGAGTTGCCCTGACGACTCTGAGGGTCACTACTTCTCAGAGTCTATTGCTCGGTAGGCGGCCGAGGGTCAAGATCCGGTATCACCTTTATCGAGGAATGAGACGGATACGTTTCGATAGGGCGAAGTCGAACGATTTGAAACCGTATATATCGAGGCACTCCGGAAGAGGACAGAGTGGATATTCGCTCGTGTTGTAGGCTGAATAGGTAGTCGATGACGGTAGAAGAATATGCTCTCTTGGGGTAAGAGGGTGTGTCGGTATTGCGGAGGCTTGATGTGAAGTGAAATGTAATGTAATGTCTAGATGTTGAGATCTGACAGTGTAGAGGCGTTACGGCCTTTGCTGAAATGACTGTTTATTGCTGAAATGACACGTGGCATCTTGCGGACGTGTCGAGAGGTTGACTGTATTTGCTGAATATGATAGGCTTATGAGAGGGCGAGGTCGGTAGATATCTATATCGTTGACTAGTATGGCTCAGTCGAAAGAAAGGCTTTTGATGGCCTGACTGTCGGAAAGAGTACGTGGCATTGCGCGATTTTCAGGGGGTCCTTGGACCCGAGGCCTACAGTCGTGTAAACCGCTCATTATGGGCACGGGCAGATACCTTATAATGAGCTGATTATCGTACTGTAGGCCTCAGGCCCATAAATGATGTCGTTGTGGTTGTGGGAACAAAAATGTGATTTTGCGCTGTTGTTGATCCCTTTTTCGGCTCGGTATGCAAACCTTATTGACCATTTCCCTAATCTAGCCTAGCGCCAGGCGATGACAGAAGTTACGGGGGTCTGTCGTCGACCAACCTGCATTGTCACCCCTATGAGTCATTTGCCCGCATTGGAAAGGCATTTTGGTTCGTCGTAAAAATCTCCCACTCTTCCGCAATCACCCATCCTTGCAAGAATTCTCCCACCCTCCGGTGGCGGGCTCAAGTGTGCAATGGCCGCACTCGTCCACTAGCATAATTCTCTCAAAGCGCGAGTGTGCAATGGCCGCACTTATCTACTAGCATAGTTCCTTCTAAGTCTGACAACATGGTTGCGTTGGCCGAATGTCTCCTCAAACTCCACCCAAAGCTGTCATCTTCGACCTTGGCGATGTCTTGTTTACCTGGTCGCCGAACACGACAACTACGATACCAGCCCGAATGATGCGGAGCATTCTGTCCTCAACCACCTGGACCGAATACGAGTGTGGTCGCATAGGGCAAGATGCGTGCTATCATCAGGTCGCTCAGTGTTTCTCAGTGGCGGCTCCAGAGGTGGCCGAAGCATTCTCCCAGGCACGGGATTCATTGCAACCGGACAATGCCATGATATCCTTCATCCACGAGCTGAAGGAGGCCACCCAAGGAACGATGCAAGTGTATGCCATGTCGAACGTCTCCAAAGAAGACTACGCCGTCCTCTCCACGAAATTGGCAGATTGGTCTGTATTCAATCGAGTCTTCACTTCGGGTCACGCTGGCATGCGCAAGCCGGATCTCGGCTTTTATCGTCACGTTCTAGAAGAGATCAAGCTCGCCCCGGAAGAAGCTGTCTTTGTGGATGACAAGACGGAAAATGTGCTTGCAGCCAGATCTCTGGGTATTAATAGCATTGTATTCGACAATTACTCTACTGTCACTTGCACCCTGAGAAACATTTTCGATGGTCCGGTCGAAAGGGGTTATAAGTATCTTTACCGCAACGCGAAGCAACTTTATTCCAACACTGACAGTGGTGTTGTCATACCGGAAGTTTTCTCACAGCTGCTGATTTTGGATGCCATGCAAGATCGGTAAGCAGTCCGGATTGTGGTTGAATGTGGGTATCCTGGCTGAACGGTTCACCAGGAATCTTGTCAATGTCGAGTGGAACTCTAAATCAACATGGAACTTCTTTATTGGTGGATATCATTGTTTGTCAGAAGACTCGAATGATCATATTGCTGATGAAAACTATGGGTAGGGAAGCCAGTGTTTATTCCTGGAGGTTATTTTCCCGATGACCTCGACACCACTTTGCTAGCTCTCACGGTTCTACGGCCCCACCATGAGGTGGTCATGTCGGTATTGGATCGAATGTTGGAATACGTAAACTCAGACGGGACAATCCAGGTAAGCCATAAAATACGGGCAAGACCGCATCGATCACAAAGAGGGCACCTCGCTCAAGCATTAATAAAATATAAATGCAGACATACTTTGACCGCAAGAAGCCTCGCATCGATACTGTAGTCAACGTAAACGTGCTGGCGTGCTTCTATAGCTTTGGGCGGGGCCATCAGCTAGAGCATACACTACAAGTGGTCCAAGATGAACTCTTACGTCGCACCTACGTTCAAGGCACCCGTTACTACCCATCCCCGGATTGCTGCCTATTCTTCTTCGGGCGGCTCTTGCAAAGCTCACCCGACGTCCATCTTAACGCCACGCTAGGTTCTCTCCTCAAGGAACGGACGCGAGAGCGAGTCGGACAGGGCGGAAGCGCCCTAGATCTGGCAATGCGAATCCTCACATGCAGTTCGCTGGGTTTGAACTGCAGCATTGATCGCCTCGCCCTGCTGGACCTGCAGTGTGAGGATGGTGGCTGGGAGGCGGGCTGGTTTTTAGCGTACGGGTCGACTGGATTGAAATTTGGCAATAGAGGCGTCACAACGACAATGGCCATTAAGGCCATTGCCGCTTCGGAAAAGTCTTCGGAGGTGGAGTGATCCTTCCTCGGGTCGAACAACTGCTCTTGGCAGAGACATCCGCCAGTATAATGCTGCTTTCGTTGGCCATGTACGATCGCACGAATGACTTCTAGATTTGTTTCCTTTGCGGATTGTTGTTCACTGAGAAAATGAAAGAGGCAAAAAAACTAGACGGTCGATACCCCGGAGATCGCAGAAGATCTTTCACGTCAAGAGGCCATCTCATTCCTCTGTTGTGACATTGAAGGTGGTAATCCAGTACCGATGCTAATGCCTAGTATAGTCTTCATCCAACAAGGATGTGTCCTGCGAGTCTCAGCGCAGCCACATGAGATCAATTGGATGCCACAAAGGGTGTGCTGACAGTGAATCGAGTCTCCCAAACAACTCGCTTATCAGCGAATGGGAACCATGCGGCAGCCAATTCCACGTGTACAGCGCCCTTCGCATCCACATGAACGACGTATGCTAGCCCTGCATATGCAACGGTGGCTCGGATGCTGAGTGATAATCCGCACGCGTCTGCGAATTGTTCCAATTGGTTTCGGGCCGCGGCCATGAACTTGGGGGGCAGATATAGCCAATCACGATTGCCATTTCCAGGCTTTTGATTTCTGACAGCACCCGGGCTGGCACTGACTGCTCTGAGGTGACGATTGCCACTTGACCGACTACTTCATTCAAGGAATTGTAAGACAGACGTCATGCGTTGTGTCCTTGGGGACATTTTGCTCATTGGAATGCACGCAACGATCGTTCGACTCCCAAAAATGCACGACTAGCATTTTGATTTTGAACCATTGTAAAGGAACATTTTTGTGCCTTCTGCACTAAAAGACGATCTCGACATAGATTGCACCGATACTGACCGGGTAATTCACACTAACGCGAAGAAGCCTGCTTTGGTTGTAAATGGCGGTACGCAGATGCGATAAAGTCCCCGATTGGCATTTGCACGAGATAGCCAATGCTTATGATCCTCTTTCGTGACTCGTTCGGCCATGCACATCCCCCCAGTCTATCGGTTGAAAGCTTTCAACCCACCATTCTCGCTCTACAATGCTCCCAGCAGCCGTCTTGACGATTAGGTCTCTCGCAACATGCCTTCAGCCAGTTTCTTCTCTCAATATCCCGAATTCGATCACGACCCCACCGCTCCCTTGGTCCTCGAGTTCCAGCGACTCAGCCTCGAGCGGGGCTGGAAGGCGGGCGGGAAGAAGTACCGTCAGAGCCGTCAGAAGTGTTTGACCCAGGAATTCGAGCACCATTACGGGCACGCCGGCGACCAGCTCGCTGGCTGGCAGACCCTCTGCGCAGACGTTCACATCTCCCCTACGCCATCCTCCATCAACCAATGTAAAAAGGCGGGTTCACCCCCATCTCATCATCATCTGGGCGCAAAGGTTTTCGCTAACGGCTCGAACCACGATAACGTGCAGGCACTCTCGAAGACTGCCGTCAACCTGGTCGACCTCATCGACTCTCGCCGCACGGGGCAACCGGTGAAGGTCTTCCCTTCCAAGACGGCGCTGCGGAATTACTCCATCCAGCAGGATAAAATCTTTCCGAAGAAAAAGGCAAAGGCGGATGGGTTTCTGAGTGCGCTGTTGATCGAGATGTTCTAGAAAGCGCGTATTTACGCAGAGGGCACGGCTCCAACATACAGGCCGCTCGGGCATGGGTGGTAACCGTATTGGTCGCGGACTTTTTGGATGGGAAATAATAGACGATCGGGCCTGTACTTGTTGTAAGCAGGGCGGCGCCAAGCCACGAGTGCCAACGGAGATGCAAACGAGCATGCAGGCCTGCGAGCATGGACTTGGCGTGAGGATGATGGAGGGAAAGAAAACCCCTTTTCTTCTTCTTGCTTCGAAGACACCACCGATGATAGGAACGGAAAAGCCGGAATAAAAAGAAAAAGCCACAAGTTGCGTCATAGAATTCGCCCACTCTCTGCTATTCTCCCATTCCTACCTACCTACTACTACACGGAATTTCCAGAATTTGAATCCGCAGCATTCTTCCACCGTCCCCGTTGGCAAATATCTGCCAGCCTGGTTTTCCAAGCTCCAGAGCTTCGGGGCCGCTCTGACTACAGCCGTTGTGAGTCCTAGTCTTTCGGCGCAAGAAACATCTCGTGCCGAAAAAGGACTATAGATAGCGACTTGTCAAGGGAAGTCGGACTTGCCCCCGACAACCGCTTTTTCATATTTCCAGTATGGGCATTGCGGGGCTCACCTGATCCGAGCCACTCGCTTTTCCGATGACTGTGAGGTACGAGTTCCTGCTTTGTGTGTCATCCTTTCATGCCCAACGACCATCAAGCTACGATGGGATATATCTTTTGCAGAGCAATAAGACACCTCCCAGCTTTGAAGACAAGGCTCGGATCAACGATCGCCACATTTCCTCCCTGGATCTTCGAAGCAAGATCATCCACGACACCTTCCTCCCTACCAGAGATGACTGGAATTATTACTCTTCACGACACGACGCGAGAGAAATCAAATCTACCTACAACCGTGACAAAAGTCAAACCCAGACCATCGCCCCCTCCTTCCTTCCCCCCTCCTTTTTCCCCATCCTTTTCCACAACCATCTAGAAGCCTCAAGATCCAAGCCAGACCCAATCCCACGCACAGCTCGGGCGAGAAAAGCTTGCCTGGCCTAAGAGGGGGCAAACAGAAACCGTGTGTCATACATGGTATCATATTGGCCATGAATGCATAAACTTACCATCTTAGATCGGCGGTCCTTTTTCGCGTTTTTGTTATTGGTGGAGGGGGAAATCCGAGTCGAGGTTGAGGTGGGGTGAGGTGATGCCTTACCTTGGCTGGCTGGCTGGCTGGCTGACTTGTGCCATTGCTGCCAGCACGTGCGGTCGCGTTAGGGTTTGTTTTTGGGTTCTGTGGTTCTAGACCGACTCTATTTATACCTTTCTTACATTTCTCTCCAGTCACCTTTTTCCCCCCTCGTCTATCCTCTCCACACACGTCACAGCCCCCAACAGCCCCCATTACATGATTACCTTATATGCACATCGCTATGGGAAAGAATGTTCAAAGCAATGATGTGTGGTTGAAGTTTTATACGAGTTTAAAAGACTGATAGTATACAGTTAGTGTAATTAAGCGTAAATATGGCAACTAAATCGGCCATTCTAGATATCGAAACATTAAGAGTAGGTACCACCAGGCGCACGCGTGCCCCATGCTACGCGCGCAAGCAATCAAGCAAGACCCTCGGAATCGAGTGCCGCAAATTCAGGGAACTTATTGCCTACAACCTCTTCTACAAGAGGTAAGCGGCAAGACCAAGCACAGCGAGAAGGCTGACAGTGGAAGCGCCCACTTTGTCAGCGGCGCCCCTGAAAGTTGACGGCGTTGCTGTAGCGGTGAGGGAGCCGGATACAGATCGAGAGGTGGTGCCGACTGAAGCAGTGCTGGCGCGCAGGGTGGTGCTGTTGGAGGCTGGGAACAGTGCCGAGGTGGTTGTGAGTCGGACGGATGGAGTCGAGGAGATTGGCACGACAACCGGGATCGAGGAAACAACCCTGGTCGTGGTGAGGACGACCGGACTTGAGGAAACAACTGAGGAAGAGACGACGACGGGGACCGAGGAAACAACCCTGGTCGTGGTAACGACGACTGGGATCGATGAAAGAGTTGTGGAGGCGGCTCTGGTCGAAGAAACCGGCACAGCTGGCACGGTGAACGGGATCGAGGAGATAATCGTGGTCGTAGTGCGAATGATCGGACTTGAAGAAACAACTGAGGAGGAGACGACGACTGGGACCGAGGAAATAACCCTGGTCGTGGTGACGACGACGGGGATCGAGGAAAGAGTTGTGGAGGAGAGCCTGGTCGAAGAAGAAACCGGCACGACTGGCACGACTGGCACGACGACGGGGATCGAGGACACAACCGTGGCTGTGACAACTGGGACCGAGGAAACAACCCTGGTCGTTGTGACGATGACTGGGATTGAGGAAAGAGTTGTGGAGGCGATCCTGGTCGAAGAAGAAACTGGCACGACTGGCACGACGACCGGGACCGAGGAGACAACCGTGACCGTGACAACTGGGACCGAGGAGACAACCCTGGTCGTTGTGACGACGACTGGGATCGAGGAAAGAGTGGTGGAGGCGATCCTTATCGAAGACGAAGAAACCGGCACGACTGGCACGACGACCGGGACCGAGGAGACAACTGTGGCCGTGACGACTGGAACTGAGGAAATGACTCTAGTCGTGGTGACGACGACTGGGATCGAGGAAAGAGTAGTGGAGGCGACCCTGGTCGAAGAACTTGACACAACGACTGGGACCGTGGAATTAACTCTGGCCGTGGAGACGACAGTTGGGACCGAAGAAGCAACGGTGGAACTCAGTCTGGTGGAGGAGACGACGACTATGGTGCTGTTTGTTGTAGCTCTAGTCGAGGAGACGGTGACAGGGGTGGTGGAAGCCCTGGTGGTGGACGCGACTGTAACGACTGCTTGCGTCACGGTGCAGGGGCAGCTACATAAGAAATGCCCAGTCAGTTTAACCCATCTGAAGGGATATGAGGAACCCTGAAACATGTTTCAAGAGTAAAGACATATGAAGCGGGAAAAAATCGTACGCGGTGATTGTCAAAGTTGTAGGCTGTATGGGAGATCTGTTAGCCAATGCCCACACGGATGGACCGTTATGCGAAACGTGGGTTGCTTACCTGAGTGACAGTGATGACCTGGCCATTGATAGACAGGGTGGTCGCAGATGGACAAAACGTGGTCAGAGTGGCGACGACCTGGGTGACAAAAGAGGTGACATTTCGTCCAGCCGACACAACGGTGGCAGTCGTAGGCACAACGGTAGCAGTCGTGGTATTCGTGGCAGCAGATACGCTAAAGGCAAAGGCGATGGAAGCAAGGATGATTGGAGAACGCATTTTCGGGGCTTGATGCCGAGCGAATGTGAAGGTTGGTATGGAAGTAGCAGTACTTTTGATGGGATACAAATCGTTGTTGTTGTAATCTTGATCGGGGAGATGTTTTATATAGGGAGTAAACGAGAGTGGTGATTGAAGGCCCGTGTGCTTGTGATTTTAAAGATAGATGGAGAAGAGCAAGGGTCGCTGATGGAGGGCGTGGAGTTCTTATGAGCGTGGGAAGCTGGGGTGATGGACGTGATACAGGTACGCGATCACGCAAGCCGCCTTCACACCCTTTTGTGATTGATAGCTTCATGTTAGGCAATTCTGGTGTGTCTAGACTCGAAGGTAGGTAGACTAGAGTATAGAGGATCAGAGCATTGGAGCAATCATATCCAGTAGGTAAGGTAGGCGTGGTGGTGGTGACTAAGTAACAACTGGTGACTGGTGGTCGAAGGTGGTAATGGTGGTGGTGGAGGATGATTGATACTTGATTGATGCTAGATTGAGGCTTGGATGGATGCTTGAAGGGATGCTTAAGGGAAGGATTGGAAAGAATACTATATGATTAGGTAAGTAAAGAATGAAGATGCTATTTCGTTCATCTGGTTTGATCTGCTACCGTAATCTACTTGATCCGAATAGGCTTAAGTTTGCCTAATCGGGCAAAGTACCTTGCAGTAGCGTCAAAACTTGCCTTTTAAAGTAAGCACCATCCGACTACGTAACCTTAAAGAAGGGTAAAAAAACAAGCCACATTCCCTAGTCTCCTGTCAAAAAGTTTCCGTCTTTTGCTTTCCTTTCTTCTTTCTCCCTTTTCTTTCCGTCTTTTCTTATTTTCTTTGTGCCCATCTTTTTCATGGCTGCAGCAGTGAAAATTGGAAATTAATAAAATGTCCATACACACCACCACTTTCCCATAGACATCTCCCTTGCATTTCCGAGGGAAAATGAGAGCTTCCCGATGGATCAGATGAAGATCCATTGGCTCTATTAATAAATACAAGAGTCGTAGCGAGCACTAGGTACGTACCCATGAATCCCATGCTGAAACAAGATTGCACAGTAAGGTAGTCGGTATTGATGCTGCAAGCCATGTCCTGCCATCGTCCCAGTTGCCTAGCTCTTCAAGGGCTTCCGTGCTCACTTCCAGACTGCCGCTCACCCCTGTCGTAAGACGCAATTATTGCCTCACATCATTCAGATCAACATCACCCTTGCAAGTGTTGCGCAAGCGTAAAGTGGCGGTCCGGTCACCCTACGGCTGGTGGGGGCCGATGCAAGTTAGGGTAAGGATATGGGCCATAACTCATCAGCCATACAGAGAGGTAGGTAACTTCTGGCCGGGAGAGGAAATTTGTCTATTCCAGCCCGTTCAGGTCCTACTGACGGGGCACTTGAAGCCTCAAATGATTTATGACATGTCTGTCGGTTTGACCCCGATATAAATTGTAAACCGAAAACCGTACCTCAAGCAGCTAACTCCATTATTGATGCCTGTTCAATTGGTTGCACCGTGAGCTCCTGATTCTGCTTTGCGTAGCACCACTATTCAGATTGCATCAAGACTCACAGCCATTATAAGCACCTCTGGATAAATCTGGATAACTAAAGCTCTGACTCCGTGCAAGTAGATCGACAGATCTTGCAATAGCCCCACATAGTCCGCTATCCAGCCTACATTACATACGTGGAACTGATCGACTGCATCCTCGACATTTTCCGCCTGGATATCTCGCCATGCACAAGATGATGGATTAAAGTCTGCATCATGATTTTGACACATCAGGACCGGTATTGGTGTGGCTAGAGCCGTCGTAGTTGATGTGCTGGATGAAGGTGATAAAGTGGCAGACTTATCGTCATCGCGTCAAAGGACACATCCATGGCTGCTAGGTCTGCGGCTTTGCAAGGCGCCCACTTGACACTCGGTGCGTCGTAGCAAAGGCAGGTTATGTAGCCGTTGGCATTGCCGACGCAGAGGAAATCGCCGCTGTTGTTGCCGCCGTAGTACTCTCAATTCGGTGGCGCTGTTTTATACGGACGTTGTGGCGTTGAAGAAATGGCGTCTCTGGAACTGACAATGTCACTCTTTGGGATCACCAAGGGTTGCGTGGCGGAAAACTCGTTATTTAGCTTCTCGTACGCAATCCACAAGCAGATTTCCGCAACGGCTTGAAGAAGTGGGTTGCTTGCGGCCAATTTCCGCGATCTTTCGTCGACCTGGGCGAGATCAGTGCTACGCATGGGATGAAAGCGGGCATTGGAGCGTGGCTGAAGCATCGTCAATCCACTGGAGAGACCGCCTGATCCTGTTTGGGAGATGATATCTGCACTACAAGTGGACCGGCATCGCAATGGCCCCGTTTGTTCCTTGACTTCGCTGCGCACGTATCGTTCTGGGCGTGATTGGAAATCTGGCTTTGGGTAAGAGTAAACGCTGGTTCCCTAGCTAGCAAAGCTGCATGAGTTGGTAAACGTTCAGAGGCCGAGCACAGAGTCACCAATAAAAGAGTGGGGGTGCTGCTGCTGCTGCTGATGCAGTTGTTGTTGTTGTTATTGTTATTGCAGATGCAGATGCTGATGCTGATGCTGATGCTGATGCTGATGCTGATGCTGATGCTGATGCTGATGCTGATGCCGATACCGATGCTGCTGCTGCTGCTGCTATCTCTGTTGCTGTTGCAGCTGCTGCCGTTGCAGCTCTTGCAGCCCTTGACGCTGCTGCTACTGTTGTTGCTGCTACTGCTGTCGCTGCCGCCGCTGCTGCTCTTGCTGCTGCTTCTTCTGCTGCTGCTGTTGAGTTTGCTGCTGTTGCTGCTACTGCTGCTGCTGAGGCCGCCGAGGCTTCTCGTGCGCCTTTATTGATCTTCTTCTATCTTGTGCTTGTGCGAGTCATGATGGACTACAGCAACTTTTGTGTATAAGTACTGTTGTTCTTAAAATCAAAATAAGTTAAACGACGGGCGCTAAGTATTCCCAGCTTCAAAGTGACGAAATGAAACACTTACACAGTCTTTCATCAACATTTATCATCAATGTTCAAGACAGGAAACAAGTTAGCTCTCGAGTGACCGCTTGTCTAATGCGGCTCAGAGGCATCATTCACCGTAACTCCTTGATGCAGTGGCTTTCTGGCCGCAGTGACTTAATGCAGGGGACTAAGAGATTTCCATTGCTGCAGTGACTTCACATCATGCTCATATACCCTGCTTGCGCTAGTGTTTGAGTAATTTCTTTATATAGTCATATCTCCAAGACCTTTTCTTTCTTTGTACCCTTTTTTCTGCCTGTTTGCGCGGAGTATTCAAAGCGTTGCTGTCGACTGACCCTTAGCTTCATGATTCGGAGATTCTTCTCTGGCCGTTCGCAGATGTCTTGAAGCTCGGGCACAACCTTCGTGCAGTTCCTGCAAACAATTTTTTTTCACGCTCGAATTTTAAAGTATTACATTGATAAGTATATTATAGTCAAAAGTAATAACGAGTAGGGTTGGAAGGAGTGGCCGAAGGCTCTGGCAAGTGCAGCCGGAGAATGCTTAGTAATAGCCCTAGTGGGGGAGAGCATATCCTCTCTGCCAAAACCTTCCATAGAATAATCATCATCTTGCTATTCATATCAGAACTGGCTATCATATATAGAGATCTTGCCCAGATGCTAAGTGATTCTGTAATCTAATTATTTCGTTCGTTTTTATGCTCTTATATTGCTTATCTCGGTTCGTTGAGTGTGACTATCTAAGCTCATTCGTTCAATAGTAAATCTTTCTACAAAAGCCTTCAACGACTATCATTATATCTGCTGCTTATCATTGCTTCAATTCGTAATATATCTCGGACTCTGAAGTCTATTGAAATACGTCTATATCTTTCGTTTTAGAGAGTTTTGTTTAAAAGTGTCTTAAAAGCTTTTCGCTCGCTATTAAAGAAATACGTATTTATTATCCGAAGTCTTCTACAACTCGAACTTGACGTTTTATAAATTCAATATCATTAAAATCGTGTTGTTAGTCGTTATATCAGCTTAATCTCTTCATCGGTCATCTTCAGAGTTATTATAGTATTCTCGTCGTTATCAAATCTAACTCTCAGCAATTTGTTGGAAGAACTCGCTTACTATTTCTTACTTGATTATTCGAATCTTATTCAAAATCTACTTAGCTTCGTCGATTCGTATAAGAATATCTTAATCTCAGATCGATCTGAAGAATCGACGTAATTAGAGATCGTAGTATAAGTATCAATTATCGCTATTATCATTATGATTAATTCTATATTTGTATTGTGTGATAAATTCAATGAAAAGTCTTTCGCAGTTCGCTGACTGAGGGACTACGAACTCGAGCTGAGATTCTGCAATGACTCTATTATTGGTATCTCGTCGTCTTAACTTTGTATGCAATTTCTGGATTTATTGCTGATTGTCAGGGAACGAGGCTTGGTAGAAGGATTCTCATTCTCTATGGCTAGGACTAGGTAGAATTCCAAGACGAAAGATGAGGAAACAAGAAAGAACGGGGGATGCGAGCAGCCCTTAAGGGGCTGTCGCCTAGATCGTCGGCTATCGCATAGATTAACCTGACTAGACTGAGATCCACACCATGACACTGATCGATAACGCTGTCGAGTGAGCTGAGACAAACGTCGAGACTATCAGACTGTTGAATATTGAGATAGTCACACGGGAAACAATTCTAGTATTCACATCGGTCTTGAAGAAGAGATTTTTTGATAAGGCTTCTGAGAATACTTCAGCTATAATCTTTGAGATAGAACTCGTCGATCTACGTCAAAAATCATCTAAAACTCTCACTGTCTACTATAACAGAGTTCTAGACATAATATATAAGTATAGAGCGAATAATCGAAATGATATCGAGCTGTTTTTAGCTGAGAGTTCTTTGCTTGATATCTTTCTCCGCGACTGATTTCGAGAAATCAATAACTCGATCGTCAAACGCAAATGTGTCGAGTATATGAATATATCTAATCGGTCTCTGAAGAAGCTCTACGATATTGCTGAGTTTACTCGTCGAATCAATACTGAGATTCAAAAGCTCTATAATGATGAAGTCAAGAATAATAAGCTTCAATTTTATAAGGATATGATCGAACGAAATATATTCAAGACTCAGATCGATATCTTGCTAGTTTTCTATTATGTAAAGATTCGTAAACACGATTAATTATGAAAGCATCGTAATGATTATCGAAGCTATTCGTCAATATCTTCATATCAGTATAAAGCATCGACATCTACATCGATATCTATATCTTAAAGATTAATCCTAAATAACTCTAATAGAGTCAATCAAAGGTCTCTTCGCAATCAGTCGTTCTCACAAAATCGTCGTTCATATCAACAGATTCTATTCAAAAATCTTTCTAATCGAAAGACTTTAAAGAATCTCTTTATTAATAACTTAAGATCATTTGATATCAAGATTAATGATCGTCTATATATTCGATGTGATCATCTAGATTATATTATCAAAGATTACATAAATGAGATGCTTTCGTTTTAAGAGCAATTTTATCTCAAAAATATTGTATTTAAGAGTTTATTCTCTTAAGTTAATTATATAGCTATAACAGATTTCAACAGCTATAATAATATCATCTTATTCTATAATAGCAATAGCAGCTTGAACTCTTCAGCAATCTATATATCGTCGTTTATTTCAGCCTCAGATATTAGTTCTGCTAACTCGATTTAATTTGATATAACTGACTTAATTCTATCTGATATCGTTAATATTAATGCTATTAATACAAACCTCGAAGAAGAATTCGATTCAAATAAGAGAGTTTATGTGAAGAATATCAATAAATTAGATTCTTTCTTTCGTCGACGAGAGAAATAATTAAAAGTTAAAGAATTTGAGCTTATTCAATTTGCAGCTCAGCTCTTATCTTAATAACTCTTATCTCAGCAGTTTTTATTTCAACAGTCTCTATCTCAGCAAATTATATTACATCAATTCATATCACAGCAATAATCTCAGATCAATTTGAATCTCAGTATCGAAAGTTTACTTCAACAGTCTGTTTAGCAATAGTTTATTATAATAGTCTCTGCTATCGCTGAGAAGGAAGATAATCGTTTTAAGCGCAAAAGCAAAAAGCGTGTTGACAAAAGAGCTGAATCACAGTTTTTGATAGATCTGTATAACGAAAACCTTAATATATTCGATATAGCTATTTCGATTCGTCAAGTACTGAAGAATAATAAAGTTGATATGACATAAATAAATTTGATTATATGATTCTCTGCTATATATCGAAAACCCAAGCGACTTTACATAAGAGTGATAAAGAAGCGTTCGTCAAAGTCTTCAACAGCTCAATAATAACAATAATTTTAATAAACTTAGTTTATCTTTTAATCTATGCAGCAAATTCCTCAGCTTATATCTATTTATATAATATCTATTTAGTAACAGTCTATTCAACAATAATTTATTTAGTTTATATTTATTTCGCAACAGCCTTCTCAAATCTTTTCGTAATCTTTTTTATTTCAATTAATTTAGAGAACTATTTTCAATATCATTATAGCATTGACAGAAAAACACACTCGTTTTCTGTCAGCTATAATAATAGCTGAAAAAGTCTTTCGCATTGAAGTTATCGTTCACAAATCTAATGACGCTATCGTTGTATTGAAGAAGAAAACTACTTAAGCAAATCAAGACTCGAATATAAATATCATATTTGCAGATCTAGTTCGTTATTTGAGTTTGCAACTTCGATTATTAAAAGAGATTGAATTTAAGAATCTATTTATACGTACAGCTAATTATCGTGAGATCGTACTATATTACTGAATTTGATTTCGTCTGATAGTCGAAGACATTATGCGAGACATTCGATGCTTCGTGACTTCTGAGTTACTTCATATTACTATCACAGAAGAGATCGAGTATCTCAGCTTAATTCTTGAAATGTCATGATTATACTTCGTCGATGTATTCATTTCTATTCGACTGTCAATAATTTTCATTAAAATTAAGGCTACGAATGAATAAGTCCGTCAAATCATAGATTTTGAGTTTGTTTTCTGTCAGAATCACAATTTTCTAATATACTCAAAGTCTGTTATAACACGAGTTAAGATCATTAATTCTGATAACGATAAGCTCTCTTTCTCTGATTCTTCGTCTAACGAAAGTAATAATATCGAGGATATCGAGAATTCGCTTTTTTATTAAATCCTCAGTATAACGAAAACTGACTGATGTTAAGAGCATATCTCTCTTATTGAAGACTTCTATCTCAGCTTCAACATCAAGCGTACTCATCTAAATCGCTTATTTAAGTGTATTAATTTATGCTCTGCTGTCAAAGACTTCGACGATTAAAGTCTTTTACAGTTATCTTATCGATTCTTTTTTAATAGATAAATTAGAATAATTTATCAGCTCACTTAGTGTGTCTAATAGTCTTTATTATTCGCGTGCTATTTAGACTGATATAAAGACATCTATTTTTACTAGATCTGCATATCCAAGCAGATCTATTCTACGATTATTTATATCATCGAATATATCTTCTACTACTTTGCAAGCATAAATAGACTCAGTCGATCTTATCTTGAGATCTCTTATTTCTACGTCTGAAGATAGATTGAAGATTCTCGCATTGTTGTATTATTACCGTCATCTCAATAGTACGGATTTGATCGATCTGTCTTGCACCGATCTCGTCACGTATTGGATTCGCATCACTTTTGACATTAAGTCTGCTTCGAACATATATCAAAAACGTTGATCTACTCACACAGAGTGATGATTGCGTAAAATCATTTTGAAAGAGCTTGATGAAGGCATTTATAAGCACACTGAAATAGCTAACGAAAGACTTTCGCAGTGAAACGCTCGTGTCGTAATAGTGAATAAAGTTGATAATTCTACTTCACAGGACGAATCGAGAATTATATTCAACTACTCTAAAATTAAGAAAGATCTATCTGACACGTACATAAAACTCAGCTTAAAAGTGTATGATAATCTTTCAAATTCGCGTCACAGGTGTCTCTTTGCGGTAGATCTTAAACATATCTATTATATTATAGTCTTATATTCAGACGATCGTCACTATTTCTTCTTTATCATCTCTAATATCGAATAGCTACAGCCTAATCGAATATAATAGAGTTTTAAATCGACTGACTTTATCATGACTAAGCTAGAATATCGTGCTTTCGAAGTTCTATCTCTCTCGTATAATAAGTTATTATTTTTATACTCAGCTTATTATAAGTATCTATTCGTACTTACTTTCTATACTGATAATCTGTTTGAAGAATTTCGTAGCTTTTAAAAATAGTACGACTTCTTACGTCAGCACTTCTTATCGAGAATTAAATAGATACGTCTTAGGCTGATCTTCAAAAAGCTTTAACTGTTTATTAAATTTATCAAGATTTTAGACGTTACGTATCGTGTGAAAGGCTTCGTGTTTATACTGAATAATCGTATTAAGAAGATTACTACGTGATTAGTTTTATTAGATTAATCTGAAGTTCGCTTCTTTCTAGAAGTTCGCTTCTTTCTAGAAGTGATGATAATAATACGTCGATGAATAAAGAATTTCGCGGAGATTGTAAGATCTCTTACGAGACTTATTGGTAAAGTTGAATAACGATGAATTTTAGTAGAGCAATTGTTCTACGAAATCCTTAAAATCAAATATACCATCAGAGCTGTCATGCATGATACTAATCTGAATCTCGTGATTTACTTTTACACGAATACGTTAGGCTTCGCGAAAGAGATAGTTATCACTTAGTTTTAGTTAGTTTATGCTATGAAAGTCTTCGATAACGTCTTAATAGAAGTGTCTATTATTTTCGATTCGATGCTCTTTGTTTTTATTCGTCGAAATTATCTTATCTATAAGCGAAAGCTATACGTTATCGTGGAGTTCGTCAAAAAGTATAACTATCTCTGTAAGTATTCATATCACACTGCTGTGATACACACTAATTATAAGCCCTTAACGTACTTTCTGAGATTCGATATATATAAGAATATCTACGAATATTGAGCAGATTAGCTTAGACGTCTTAATATCAAAATCAAATATATCTCTGATTATAGAAACAAGATAATCGATACTTTATCTCGGATTCTATTTGATTTAGACTATATCGAGATTTTTAAGATTGCGAAAATTTACAGCAAACTATCGTAGTAAGAATCGAAATGAATTTGAAAGAATAAAAAAGAGGGCTTCGAAGCTTTTCTCAGCTTTCTTGCTAAAAAAAAGAAGAATAAGATAATCGATAAAGAATTTCTTAATGATGTTTTCGTCTTCGCGTCTACTGCTATTAATATAAACTCTGTTTAAATAGAAGTCTATTGTAAGTCTTAATGATCTGATGAGATTTATAAGCTCCTCTCAGATCAATCTAAAACTCTCTCTGCTACTCTTCTACGCAAAGTATTCAACTATCGTATTTACAATAATATTCTCTGAATATATCGAAGTAATTCACAAATCTATCTATCATGTGTATCTAAGCTTAAGATGTTGTCGATGCTTTTCGAAATTCATAATTAAGACGAATATTAAGCAAAGACCGAGACAATAACTCGACTTTATTATCTATGCTATTAATCTAATTAAGTATAGAACGTTGAGCGCTATATTATTGATTGTCTGATATATATTTAATATAATTCAGTTACGAGATCTCAGTCTTTGCATTCTGTCACAGTCATATATTTATTTTAATTGATAAATATAAACTTTATCGAATCTCTCAGTAAGACTTTAGCTGAAAATAGATATATCCTTAACTTAGACTACTATATATTTCGCTTTAAAGTATCTTACGCATATAAAATCTACAATATCAGTGATATTATTCGATGCTTAAAAATCTTCTTTATTATTTATCGAAAACCTTATATTTTCTATGTGAATCTGGATTATTATTTCGATAAGAAGCTACGAGACTATCTAAGCAGCGAAGAAATTACGATTGATTACAATTTTACAGTATCTTACAAGTCGACTGATTTGATTAAAGTTATGAATCGTATACTAAAAGAGATTATTCGCAAGCTCGGGCTCGAATAAAACATTAATCTATCTGATGCGAGCAGTGCGATTAACTCTCGAGTTATTTTCTATCTAGATATATTCTTCAAAGACATTATACTTGACTTCTTATCAGAGACTTTATACATTATCGCTATATTAAAGTCTTTATTAGATCGAGATATACGTACTTGAACTGTTCAACTGAAAGTCTCACAGAGTGCGAAGATTTATATCTATCTGAAATATCGTATCGAAACGTATAACGTCGTGCGAGTCGTAATATTAAGATAAAAAGAGGATATAATCGCACGCTGCAATTGAAGTATTAAGTAAATCGTTTATTATGTGAGAGATCTCGTTATACTGTATTAAGAGAATATCGATAAGCTAGCTCCGCGATGAAGAGAATCGTTTAAAATATCTAATTATAATAAAGTATATGAACGTAGCTTTATTCTATAACAGCTGAACAATAGGCGTATAAGAGAATCGTTTCATGGCGATTATCTCAAGCTTTTCGTATCTCGAATCGATTATCTTGTAAACTTATATGCATCTCAGCTGTCAGGGACTGGAGGTGTAGCTGAATGCATTGATTCCGGTATGAACGGAATAATAGCTATGGAGATCTAATAGTGGCAGAAGGCCGGTATTTGTGGGCAGGGCCAAGCCGCGCTAGGCCCGATTCGGCCATGTAGTGTAGTCATGGTGTTACTGAGCTGGAACCATGACATCAGCTATCTTTATAGCAGAATATAAGACGATCTCGCCGTAAGAATCTTTCAGAGCTATATGCATCGCCGATATCTACTTATTCTTTATCTTTTATATTGATCTGAGAAGAATTACGAATAACGACTTGATTAATTGTAGAAGTATAATAGTATTAGTCGACTTGCAATATACTTCAAAATATGACTAGCTACGACTATATCAGTTATACAAGCGATCTTTCGTGTGATCTTTATTTTTGCTTGCGTATAGCTTTATGTGTTTACTTATTCGCTAAGACTCTAATCTTCTTTTGGTCATAAAGTAATTGAAAGAAGTGATCGAAGGCTTTGATAAGTGCAGCCGAAGAATGCTTAGTAATAGTCCTAGTGAGGAAGAGCATATCCTCTCTGTCAAAACCTTTCATAGAATAATCATCATCTTGCTACTCACACCAGAACTGGCTATCATATATAGTAGATCTAATTGTACTTAGCTTCGTAATTTACTAATAATTCTATTTATATCTACCTTAGCGACACAATGGCTGGACTCGGTACCGTATAGCTACGATAGTGTTATCATAGTACTGAGGAGACGTTATATCCAAACATATTTGCCATTTGACAGTGACAAATTACAATCGTAACAATTAATTAACGTTTCAGTCTAATGAGACGTCTCAAGACTAGCTGTAATGTACTAAGCTAGCGTGTATCTCAGATCCGACAGACTTTCGATCAGGGTCCTCAAATAGCCCACAGTTCTCATGAGTCTCACACCTACAGCCCCACCACCATGGACACATAAGTATCTGACTGACACCCCCGCGAGAAAATTGTCTAAATCGTTCATTTTTGCATTTAATTCTTTAGAAGCGTTGATGTTTTTCAGTGTAAAGATCTTCCGAGTACTTGGCTTGGCAGGCTTGGCATATTTAATAGTAACAGTCATTTTAAAAAATACGTATAATTTAAATACGAATTTGATATCGTAAAGGGTCTAGTACAGTAAAGCATAAAAACGTTTTATCTAAAAAACCATAACGTGGTACTAAAACCACGGAACTGTCTAGATATCGTTAATATTAAATAACCGCCTTTTCACCGTAGTAAGGACCCATAGCCTTGCGCTAAGGTATAGATAATCTCTATATCAGTACCTTAGCGGACTTTGCTGGGTAGAAGTTATCGTATATATACCGTGCATATACGAGTTTTTTTTCAAAACGTATTAAAATAAGATTCTGCCTAAAGGCGATGAAGAATTCAATACGTTTCCTTAAGATTACGGTTAAAACTTTATATACGTATATCTTAAATAACGATAAATATCAAGATACCGTAGTATTACCGTTCTTTAAAGCATACCGTTCTTGACTATCGAAAGCCTTTATCCGACGGATCGTTAAAAACCCATGGTACCAACATCAGCCCACTCCACTCACCCCACCCACCCCACCCACTCCATATACTTCTGAAGGTCACCCCCGCGAGAAAATTGGCTAAATCGCTCATTTTTGCACTTAATTCTTTAAGAGCGTTGATTCTTCTCAGCGTAGAGACCTTCCGAGTACCTATGCTTGGCAGACTTGGCAGGCTTGGCAGTACTTTAATGGTTTCAAATATGAAACGGTAAGATTATTATTTCGGTTTTTTTTATGAGTACGTATATTTTTATTGTCAGAACCGTGCCCAGAGTCAAGTCTAATGGGGGTAAATTGAATAAGACAACTAGATAAAGAGCGAATATGTACACAGGAGAAGAGCGCTTAAATACTAGGAAGAATCCCCGCTAGCCTATGTGATAATGAGAATGTGTCAATGACCAATAAATACTCTATGTGCCTGACACATAGCCATAAACACTCCCTTTGTACCTGACAGCTAGGGTACGTCCGTAACATTTATAAACTAATCTATTACCGTTAATTTTATGATACTATAGAGTTTAAAAAACGTTTTATCAAAATAACCGTCACATGGTTCTGGCACCCTGAAACCGTACTGAAACCATGACACAGAAAGTAACCGCCTTTACACCGTTTCTTGGACCCATAGCCTTCCGCTAAGGTATATACCTAGTATCATAAGATAGGGCTGATCTAAAATACCTTAAATTTATATGTGCAGCCAATGAAAAAATCGGTTATTGTACGCTTTTTGGTATAGCGTGCTGAGTCAGCCCGCTAGACCTTTCGAGTGCAGAAACATCAAAAAATGAGTGTAGACTTCTTGCAACTTCAATAACTTTTTACTTTTCTATTGCATTTTTATGATTTTCTTTTAAATTGTGAAGATCTATATGCGGTATTCAAAGGATCAAAAATATATAAACTCTGTCTTATAGTCGTTTCTAAATACTAAGCTGAAGGATTTTTACCTCTGAGAGATCGCGAAACTAAGCTCCTCGGGGGTGTTCGGGGGTACGCGGCCTCTACGCTCAGATTAATTAACTCGCATCATGAATTGAATTCATGGGCCTATACTTGTTATTTTATAATATACTACTAAAATAGCTTATAAATAATAGAACTAATTTATCTACTACGATAAGCCTTATCGTTATATATGAATTCTCAGTGTAGACGCTCGCCTACAATATTCAACTCCTCGGCTCCAAATGCGAGTCGGCTCATTCGGCGTCCTCAGGTGTCGAAAAGTGGTGTGGGGAAACGCGGGAACGCACGAAATTTGAAAGTCAAGGAAGGTTGAAACATCTTACTTGCAGCAAGAGATCAACATGTTCTACGGCTGCCTCCCGACCAACCTACTTGCTGAATACTTGCGCCACGGCAGGGAGCCGGACAATCTGCCTGAGCCACAGCCTTGTGCCTTATTATATTCATTGTATGACCACCCAGGAGGCTGTGCAATGAGAATGTGACCGCCAAAGTGCCTTGACACTCGTTTGCACTGCCATTTCTACGGTAGTAATGTCCATATTGTGGCTTAAAACATAGCCGTCACCGCAAGCAGGCTACAACGTACGGTCCTTAGACTCGCTGCCACCCTCTTCGGTCCTGTTGTCTGGCTTAGCAAGGCGGACTTCAGCAATGCTACCATCGAGGCTGAGCGAGGGATTTCATCGAATTTATATCTCCTGGGCAACATTTATACTTCAGCCATTTCTTCTTGTGTCCTTCCAACAATTCTACATCATTTGCTAGTAATTTGAACTTTAATTCCACCATCATGTTAGACTCCAATTATACTCACTACCTATCTGCATTTGCACAATTTGATAGCCAACTCAAGGAGATTTGCGAGACTGATTTGGGTCAAAAGCTCCGTGAGCCCGATATAGTCGAGTCATCAACAAGTGCGACGCGCCTCTTCAACGCCCTGAACAGACTGCGCGAATTAGTCTATGATATCCGTTCAAAACATGGTCCCCAAGGCCCAAACCGGAATTGGAACCCAATCATTTCAAAACCACCTCCATCTACTACGTCACTCAAGCGACGAATTTCCGCCCTTGAGTTAGAGGTCATCGAGCTTAAAGATACGACGGAGAAAAGAGACATGGAGCTTGAACAAGCTAGTGTCAGGCTTGATGAGTATCGTGACGAGATCTCGAAAGCCAATAAGACTATAGAAAACCTTGGATGTCAACTTGCTTCAGAATATGAGACCAAAAAAAGATTTGACCAGGCCGTCGAACAATACGACTTTTTGAGTAGACTCAAAGACGAGGAACTGAAAGAAAAGAGATCGACAAATGACAGCGTGGGCGCAGATGCCGCAGAAAAAGTTTGGCTCCGCTACAGTCATCAAAAAGGCAAAATGTTGCTTCATGCTAGCCGATTTCCAGAAGCCGAGCAAACCATGCGACAGGTGCTTGAGAAAGGGAAGGAGATCCACAACGACGCTAAACTCAAAAGACAGGGGAATCGTGAAGCTCAGCTCGACCTATGTACCGCCTTACGTTCGCAGGGTGTGGTATCCAAACGCAAGGAAGCAGAGGATCTTTACTATCCCGAATCGCGTCTGACACACCTTTCAACGCAAGATGAGGCCGATCGTACCTGGGCAATACGCAACGATTTCGAATTCGCCTATGTG
Organism: Evernia prunastri; assembly: GCA_003184365.1. Lineage (NCBI taxonomy): Eukaryota > Fungi > Ascomycota > Lecanoromycetes > Lecanorales > Parmeliaceae > Evernia > Evernia prunastri. The sequence continues at coordinate 107,327 of NKYR01000068.1, forward strand.
AATGCCGAACAAGCCTTGTACAAGAGCATGATCAGTCACCTGGAATGTGTTTGGCCTCTACGGGGTAGGGCATCCTCAGAATCCAGGCAGTACCTTGAAAGCGCGATCGTTCAGCTTTGGCGACTCCTCGAGCAGCGAAAAGAAGTGTCTTATACGACCAAAGTGCTTGAGATTTATTGTAAGGGAAGCAACGGCCTGCCGCCCGAGTTTCTTGATATCATCACAGAGCAAGGCAAGGCTTTACAAAAGCGGAGAGACCATGAGAATGCCATATATTTTCTTCGATTGGCGTGGGAGACCCCTTCGGCGTTTTCTAGCGAGAGACGGAGTTTAGGCCTTTCATTTGCCTGGTCATTATGCCACCTCAAGCAGTTCTCGGAATCCAGCAAAATATTGGAGACCCTACTCAAACAAAGCAACTCCAACACATCGACGTCAGAGCAAGAACTGAGAGCAACGCTTGCACACGCCCAACTCCATCTAGGCAACCTCGTGGAAGCCGAAAGGAACGCTCGGATCGTTCTCAGCCAGCGCGGCACATCTGCTCTTCCCGGCTTCCATACTTTCAACCATGCCGACATTTTGATCCGGACTTTGGTCCGGCACGATAAGAAACAAAAGTACCTAGATGCTTACGCGGTATGGCATCGTATATACAAGGATAAAAACCAGATAGCAAAAGCACAACTCAGAAGTCATGCCGAGGTCGGGAATGAGCTGGCGGAGAATTGGAAGCGTTCCGCTATCAGACGGGGCATAGACCCAGCGAAATCGCGAGAAGTGAGAACACAAGCGAAAAAGCTTGGAGATATGGCTGGATGAAATTATACGATAATATTCATGTCCTTTCATTAATATTTGATGTTTTCTTTAGCGGTTAACGATGATCTTGGATTTTTACGGGTTACAAGACTTTTCGATTTGACGTGAATTTTATAATTACATATCCATCTACTTCTTGTGAAAGGATTGTATGATAGTAGTTATAGAAGCCAGCGCAGCTTTCGTAGATCTTTTTTGCTTTCACAGGATGGCGAGATGGGAGTGCCTGCGACTTTTTGATTGATAGTCTTTGGTAGTAAGCTCTCAGTTGAAAAGCGAAGCAGCAGAAAGACCGTCATCAATAATAGAGCCCTCAATGCACTCGCTGAGGCCCGGGCAGCCTGTTACGGGGCTCGAGGGTGCTCGGAAGCGATCCCCGGAAGCGGATCCCAGGGCCCTCGGGTAGCGCAGAGTAGTGAAAAACTTTCAACCAGTACTTAGTCAAATCTTAGTCAATTTTACCAGTTTTTAAGAATATCAACATAATAAGTCTTCAATTTTGTAGATTTAAATCAGCGGGGGCAAAGAGATTCCAAAATTTGCAAAAAGAAAAGTTCTGGTCACGTGATGGAACACTTGGCAAAAAAACCTTATCTTCTTCTCTTATAAGAATTTTTTTATATAATCTATATATAGAGAATTGATGAAAAATAAATTATTGCCCCAATTTTTCTTCAAATTTATATTCAAAAATTATTAGAATCGAGTAAGAAGTCGCTAAGTTAGTATTAGGTGAAACTTTTCTCACCAAAATACGTTCGACCAATCGGGTGCCTGAAGTCAAAGGTCTGTAGATATTATTATCGATTATGTGATTTAAAGTTAAGCGAGAGACTCGAAATCTATCTGCTTTTTCGTATCAACGTCGCGAAGAAAAAAACTTTAGATTTAATTAATTTAGATAATTTTTACTCGAGAGTGTGCTTTTAAAATATAACGAAGATCGATATAAGAGAAAGGGAGTATTTAGATATCTAGATAGATAAAGCATAAAGAGATATGATAGACTAAACCCTAAAATTTTGAATACCTACTAAGCTTATCGAAGTACACGTTCTGATAGAGTAAATTTAACAGTTAACTTTATTTTCAATGGTAGAAAATCGAAAACGTTTCGTAATCTAAATCATGTACAAATGGATCCCGTAATTATCACTATTCCAGCTTAAAATTATCATGTGTAAACCATGTCTAAACCGTTTCTGAGAATCAGGGTTGACCCATAAGGTAGAGTATTGGTGCTAACCCTACCCCTATTGCATAACTAGAGGTGTTGCATAACTATGTGACATCGAGTATTGATCAATTGCAAGCATGTGAGAAGACTACAAAACTGCCTGCATCTGCAGGCTGACAATTTATTTCCAACAATCCCGAGAATGTCACATACGAGGCAATGCGATTTCGAGACAAGAAGCTTCGAGCTACGAGGGACAAGTCAGAACAGACTCGAATTTCCGACGAACGAGAAATGTTTTATGTATGGGCTGTGTGACGATCTCATTACACAATTTTGTTTCATATGAGTAAATGAACAATGTCATAAGAGAGAAACGCTTCAGACGCTTCAGACGATACTACTACTGGGTAGAAAGCGAGTCGAATTCGACCTTTCGAGAACGACTAATGTAAAAAATTTCTTGTCTGCCAATCCCTTCGGAGAAGCGTTCGCTGCAGGTTGGTGGGTACGCGCGGATACACGCTAGAGCTTTGGCATTATGATCAGACAACGGGTCCTGGGAGAGTATTGTAAGTCTATGTTTCAAATCTATGTTGGTACGGATCAAAGAAAAGAAAAAGGACCCTTTTGAGGACGGCATGGGACCGCTACGAACGAGGCAAAGGGACATTGACAGCGATGCAGGCCAGGTATCTTACCTTTCCAGTGACGAAGTTGAGCTTCTTGCGTTTTTGCGTTAAAACGACCCTTGAACGGATTTTGCAGTTCAAAATTAGAAAGTCCGCGCTGGAGAATATAGATCCTCGGCAGCCACGTCTTCGTCTTCTTCAAGCCGGATGAAACACTTCCCAGCCTAATGGCCCTTTACGCAGGGTCGTGAGGATGATACTGCTAGTCTCCGACGACTTCGGGGCCGCGATTGGCCTCTCTGTAATTGACCAAACTGGTCTTGAGGCCATCCACAGGCGACCCACTAGTGCTACATGAACTTGTCACCCATGAAGATGTGCAAGAGAATACATTTTAGTACAATAGCAATCGAATTGAAGATATTGTCCAGCTATCTGACAGGTGCTATCCTGATATCGGTCTCATGAATTAGAAGCACAAAGACTTTTCCCGAGCAGAAGACAATCCTCATCCCTGCTATGCTATAGAACAAATGCAAGTCGGATATCATCGCTGTAATGCACAATGCACATTGGTCCATACGCCGGCTCAAGACGCCCAAACCAAGGCCCTGGAGGCCGTAGCAAATATCGACCGTCGAAGAAAGGAGTGTACATCCATGTTGGTTAATACATAGCGTTTTCAACGCCCTAATTGACCTCCAGCAGCTTCAGGTCAAAGGTAAGCTCCGAATTGCCGGGTATCCCTGCCACTCCCTTCTTGCCGTATGCGAGATCCGCTGGGATGATGATGCGGCGCTCACCGCCGGCTTGCATACCTGCAACCCCAATGTCCCAGCCTTTGATGACTGAGCCATCGCCGATGGTGAAGCTAAACGGCTTGCCCTTTTTGTTCGCTGGTAGTCCGTTAGCGTCTACTTCTTCCGCGGCGAATCGGGGACTTACAGTCAAAAACTTTTCCATCCTTGAGCTTCCCGATGTACCTCATTCCGACCTTGCTCCCTTTCTTCGCAGCAGGTCCTGCGCCCAACTTCTTGTCATCAATCTTGACGCCCTGCACCGTTTTCATCCCGAGGCTGGCTTTGGACTTTCCATCTTCTTTTTTTGACTCAATTTTGGTCTTGTCTTTGCTGTCGGTTTTGATCGTGTCCGGTGAGCCTGCGGGGCCCTGCTCTAGATTTTTCGCAAATTGGACCTTCTTGTCTCCCTTTAGCGGGCTGTCTTTGGCTGCAGCAGCAGCATCCTCTTTCTGCACTTCTTTGTTCTCAACAGCTGCCTCAACTGCCTTGCCTGCATTGTTCTTCAACTTCTTGAGTTGCTTCTTGCTGAGCTTAGTCTCTCCGTTGGTGGTCGGCTCTGCTGGTTTGAGAGATTTGGCCATTATATCGTCAAGGGTAGCAAGCGCTTCCTTCCCGTCATCAGACTCCTCACGAGCGCGCTTGTTCTTGCCTTTCTTCATCGGCTCCTCTTTCTTGGCAATCTCATCTTTCTTCACGAGCTTAGGCGGCTTTTCCTCATCCTCGGACGCTACCTCCGTTATTCGGGGATCCTCAAGAGTATCAAGCTCATCGCTTTCCTCGTCATCTTCAAGCTCATCTTCATCTGGAGACATGTCATAGTCATCTTCTTCATCTTCGCCATCGTAGAGCTCGTGCTCGTGGTTATGGCCACTGTCGGCCGGAACCACGTAATTGCCGGTAAGATAGATAGTGTGGGTACCAGATACTTTGAAGTACGCTGTCTGATCTTCGCCAATTGTCAAGTCAAGAGTCTGCTGGCACTTCTGAATAGGCACAGTAAGCACGAAGTTCAGATCACACGAAGAAAATCGTGTTGCTTGCCCACCTTTTCTGGATCCAAGGTACAAACAACCACCTCCTCCATTCCATCCATCGAGCCCTCAGTGTCGTCCTCGTCAATATCTTCGTCTTCGGAATCCTCAGCCACGGCCTTGCCCTTTCCTTTGTTTGCCTTTTTTGTGTTAGACACTCCGTTTACCTGAAGAGAGTCATCCATGTCCATCTCATCTTCGACATCATCTTGGCCCTCGGCTACAGCTTTCATCATTTGCAGCATGGCAGCTTCTTTTCGCGCTTTCTTAGTTTTCGATGGATCACTCGGACCGCCGTTTTTCTCCTCGTCGTCGCTTGAAGACTCATCTTCTCCATCCTCATCGTCAGACTCACGTCCGGCCAACAAAGCTTTAAGGTATTCTTCTTCGTCGTCGTCGGAACCCTCATCCGAGTCTGAATCCTGTCCCGGATTGGTATCGTAAACGAGCTTTAGGGTCGATCTTGGCTTAGTGTCACCATTAACTGTGCCGGTGTGTTGAGGTGCAGTGCTTGGGTCAATGGCAGCCATAGTGATACGAAACTAAAATTGCCTTGTCAACTGTCCAACCTCGTTTCTAGAACCATGGAGGCAGCTTGAGCTGTTATTCTTACAGTGGCAGGAAAGTCAGCAATCGCTGGAATCATGACATCGCCGGCTGGAACCTTGAGTCCGTAGACTTGGACGGGAAGCAAGCTCGCCATTGTGGGTAGTCGAGAAGAGCGAGGTCTGGAAAGGTTCTATTGGTGAGGAGCTCGATCCTTCAGTGAAATGGATGGTGACACAGTATTCCTGCAACTTGTACAATACTGATGTATTTGTTCTCTTTATGATATGGTGAAGGAAACAAACAGTTCGTGAGAAAGTGAAAGCTCGAGTAACTCCGGTAAATCGAACTTTTTTTAAACCCACTTTTTTCCATTAAAGCCTTATCGGCGTGTGTATCTTAGCGTGTAGCCGCTTTACGCAACCACAAGACTTCTTTCATGCAGTTACGACAGCCTTCTTGGCATTCATGCCATGTGCATGTCTCAGAGGCAAATGATGAGCTCACTACATGATCACTCAGAAATGACACTCAACTGCTCTCGCTTGCCCTGGCGGCTACCTCAGAAGAGGTGATGGGTTCATAAACCAAAAGCATAGAAACACAGCATGGGCTCACGACTGGAGGCAAATTCATCTGCGGTGCGCAAGAGAATAGAGAAGCACAGGTTCGAGGATGAAGGGGGAGAAGAGTATGAATCGTCCAAGTTTGGGGGCTTCAATGACTACTTTCGAAGGAAGAAAATCAAGCTTCAAAACCTCGACGCGAACTTGAGGTCGTCCTCAGCCAACAACCCTCCGATCTTTCGTGGGGTCGTCGCTCACGTCAATGGCTATACGCAGCCATCACTTAACGACATACACAAATTAATCGTTTCTTATGGTGGAGGATTCATGCAGTACCTTGACGGAAAGACCACGGTAACCCATATCATTGCTAGCAACCTTACGCCAAAGAAGAAGATCGAGTTTCAGAAATACCGCATTGTCAAGCCGGCGTGGGTGGTGGACAGCATCGAAGCTGGTAAACTACTTCCATGGGATGCCTACAGGGTTGTAGATGAAGGGACTGGGCAGCGTGTGCTGGGCTTTGACAACGGAAGTATAATAAGCCAAGTCAATAATCTGGACAGGGGCTACAAAGATCAGACAGAGACGAGCTGGTACACTGGGCAAGTGCGAGATGTGGCAAATGAGCTCAATTCACGGGTGCCGGAGTGCCCTTATCCCAGCAGTCAAACACCATTGATTGCTAGGGATACGTATGGGAAGACGGAGAAACCCGGCTCCATCTGTGCAGTTCCTGCCGATGATATACTAGACGATGATGTCCCTTCTTCCGATTTTCCTGAAGACGTAGCGGGCGAAGACTTTGACTCCACTGTTTTCCCAGCCGCGGACCGATCTTTCATTGAATCGCAGGGCATCGATACTCGCGAGCTGGCTACTGAAGATTCGACCGAAAACAGTCGCGAAGCGGCTCCTGAGTCTTTGCTTGATGGGACAACGACTCCAGAAAGTTTGACACTGAAAGATGAGAACGATGTGCCCATTGGAATTGTATCACCACGCACAGAAGCTGAGATGTTCGCAGTGGAGAACTTTAGCCCCAAGGATTTCGAGCTAGACGAAGACAACGTACCTGGGATTACCAACACCGAGCGGCGGTCTGCTTCCCAGGAAGTCACCTTCGAGGAGAGTCTACACACCTTGGAGCCTACCACTGAAGAACACATTGCTCCTTATCAGCCGAATTCCGATATTTCGCCTCAGAAGCGCAGCTCTAACAATGGTACCTCGCCCACAAAGCCTACCGCTGAGGAACACAACGCCCAGCTATTGTCTGATCCAAGAGTGTGGAAGTCCACTGTTGTAAATCCTGGATTCCTGAAACAATACTACGAAGAGTCGAGATTGCATCACCTATCGGCTTGGAAAGCCGAATTGAAGTCACAGATGCAAAAGATGGCTGCCGAGAAGACTTTGTCTCAAAGATCGCGCGAAAAGCGCGTCCCCGGTGCAAGACGATACGTTCTTCATGTGGATTTTGATAGCTTCTTCGCTGCAGTTTCATTGAAGAAATTCCCTCAATATGTTGACAAACCTGTCGTAATAGCTCATGGCGGTGGTTCAGGCTCCGAGATTGCCAGCTGCAATTACCCTGCACGCAAATATGGTGTGAAGAACGGCATGTGGATGAAACACGCCCAGAAGATGTGCCCGGAGTTGAAGGTTCTACCGTACGACTTCCCAGCTTACGAAGACGCCAGCCGAAACTTTTACTCTGCAGTCATGGCTACAGGTGGTGTGGTGCAGAGCGTAAGTGTAGATGAAGCTCTGGTAGACATCAGTGCCCGTTGCATAGCAGCTGGGGGTCATGAAGGTAAAGGTATTCACGAAGGGAGCATCTGGCGTGAGCAGGCCGAAGCCGACGAGATCTCAAGCAAACTGCGGGAGGAAATCAAAGAAAAAACTGGTTGCGCTGTCTCTGTCGGCATTGGAAGTAACATCTTACTGGCGAAAGTCGCTCTGCGGAAAGCCAAACCTGCAGGTCAATATCATATAAAGCCTGAAGAGGTCTTGGACTTTCTAGGAGGTCTGACAGTACAAGAACTCCCAGGAGTTGCGTATAGTATCGGTGGTAAGCTAGAAGAAATTGGGGTCAGGTATGTGAAGGACGTACGAGAGCTCTCGAAAGAGAAGATGGTTACCACGCTGGGGCCTAAAACGGGAGAGAAGATCTGGGACTACGCCCGGGGCATTGACCGAACTGAGGTTGGAGAGCAAGTAATCCGCAAGTCGGTCTCAGCAGAGGTCAATTGGGGAATACGCTTTGTGACTCAAGAACAGGCGGATGAATTCGTCAACAGCCTATGCGAAGAGCTCCATAAGCGCTTATTGAATGAAGGACTCAAAGGACGGCAACTAACAATGAAGATCATGAGGCGTGCTGCCGATGCTCCTTTGGATCCACCTAAGCATCTCGGACACGGTAAATGTGATACATTCAACAAAAGTCTGATCCTTGGCGTCGCTACAAATGACCAAGACGTAATGGGCCGGGAAGCCATCTCTATCATGCGCGGCTTTGGTTTCTCACCAGGAGAACTGAGAGGTATCGGAATCCAGATGCAAAGACTAGAGCCGCTCAAAGGCGACAACCCACAAGATAGCAGCCAGAGACGGCTTCAATTCAAGACTTCAAACACTCCAAACCGTTCTATACCTAAAGACAACACCAACGTGGACGACATAGAGAGCCCTCAAAAGCCCAAAGTTCCTCCCCCACCACACCCCGCTGCTACGTTTGCAAAGGAGACGTCTCCGACCCCAAATGGCAAGCCTCGCATACCTCTGAACACCTTAGGGACTCAATTCGTACTTCCCACGCAGGTAGATCCGGAGGTCCTTGCGGAACTTCCTTCAGACATTCGATCGAAGCTACTAGGCAAGCAGACCGCTTCAAAACCGAACCAGTCTCGGGATGCAACGCCTACGCTCAGATCTCGCTCTGGCACACCCACACTCCCTCCGGACGCTCTTCCCTCCCACTCCCAGCTCGACCCTGAGACCTTGGACGCACTCCCTGACGATGTCCGCGCCGAGATCCTAGCTTTCTACCACAAATCCCCACACAAGGCCTTGGCCAAAGCAGCTCAAGCCGTTCTACCTCAATCTCCACGTAAAAATCGCACAACAAGACTGCCCAAAAAGCTCACAACGCCCACCAAACGGCGCGGTGGCTTGTTCTCGCGCGCCGGCAACAAAGCACCTTCTGCCTTCTCCACCCTCACCCAATCCAATTTTGTCGCCAATGCTCGCCCTGGCCCTTCGTCCTCCAAAGCAGGTGCCGAAGAAACAGCCGCGGATATCCCGGACGACTTCCTCTCCGCCCTCCCCGATGACATCCGCCGCGAAGTCCTTGCCCAGGCCCGCCGTGACAGCTTGCAGAAGAAAGGTGGCATCGCCTTCGCTTCCAACAGGAAGAAGCGACCCCTCAACGCCAAGGGCCACCAACCTACCGGCCAGCGCACCCTCACCCTCCCGCCGCCTCCGCCGAAACCGACCTTCACGGCTCACAAGTTCACTCGGCTGCCCGAGCTACGCGGCGCGATCAGTTCGTGGTTTGAAGAGTTCAGGGACGAGGGACCGTACGCCGAGGATGTCGATGCGTTGGTGAAGTATCTGGGGAAAGTGGTCGGGGACGAAGGGGATATGGAGAAAGCGGTCAGTGTGGGGAGGTGGTTGGGTTGGGTGGTCGATGAGGGGGTGGGCGATGGCAGTGGGAAGGTAGAAGGGGACAAGGTCTGGGCGGAAGCTGTGGCGAGGGTGCAGGAGGGTGTTCAGAATGCTGTGGAGGGCAGGGGGCTCGGGAGGGTGGAATTTTGAATTTTGTTTGAATATGATGATGATCGAGACCTGAGATACCCATCGCGATGACCACATCCCTTCCGCCACGTTCGACGATTTATAGACAGCGAATCACTCTTATACACTTTTGCTTTTTACCGATCTCTTCACAATTCAAGGTCCAAACAAATCCCCAGCGCTCACGTCCACATCCGTCTTTACTGACTCAGCCGGATCCCAAAACTTATGCCCACCGCCGCAGCCAGGCCCGCACACAAGAAGCTGGGGCCCCATTTGTCATGATATCTGACAGCTCTTCGTCCCCTGATCATCTGTACACGCCAGAGGTAAAGCCCCATACTGTACAGCAATGCGACACAAGCTACGATGGTGAAGGCCCATGCACTGGCCAGGGATATTGAGTCACCGAAGTTGAGGAGGGTTGCGGCAATGGAGCCGAGTATGATGCTGAATTCCAGCCAAGAGAGGAAAGTACGCTCGGCCGCGAAGTAAACCTTGGGCTCGACCCTCACGGGAACGTGGATGCGTTTACCGCGTGGTGCTTTAAACCTACGAGCTTCGACCTGACTGGGCGGTACGTCTCCGAGGGCAGTTAACGCAGAGCCTGGGATAGGGGTCGGTTGGGGTGTTGGTGAGATCTTCGATAAACCCGTAGCGATGTAGGAGCCGACCAGTGCTATGTGGTGCGTGAGGACCTTTCCACGATAGTGCCAGCCCCCTATTCGCTTTGCTTCTTCCATGTCATCCATATCTTCGTCTTCGGAATCGTAGATGGGGTAGTCGTCAGGGTTTTGGGCTAGGGGGGTGGCGAAGATACGTTCTTCGACATCGAGAGCGTTAGGATCCGCGGAGCGATGTTCCATGCCGTATTGTTCCATAGCGTCTCGAGCTGTGCGGAGGCCCAGAATGCTCTGGTTGCTGTCGGCTGCTTCAGAGTCGCCTTGGAGGGTGCGACTGGTTCGGGAGTCTGGGCGTTGCTCTTCTGAGGCTTCTTCGGTCTCCGTGTCATTGTCTTCTTCTGTGTCATCGTCGATATCGTCGCTGGTAGAATAGTTTGTTGATTGACCTGGTCGTTCAATGCCGAAGCGGTGGGTGACGGGTTTCCGGATGTCGACATCCATTTGCGGCATCCAGAACGGCAGGAGGTTAATTCGGGTTGGGAACATGGTTGCGGTACCGTGGATGAATTTGCTGAACTTGGGGACGGCTTCGACGATGTGACTGCTTATAAGCTCTCGTACCCACTCTGGTGGATCTTGACCCGCTTGTGTCTGGAGCTTGACCTCAAGTACAGCATACGGGAAGCGTTCAACGTCCTCAGACGGCAGCTGCGAAAATGGGTAATCGATACCAATGTCCATCCTCCGCCAATTCTTGCCGGCTCGTTGTTTCCCATCAAGATTATCTTCACGGGTCATGGTCAGTTCTGTGTCCAGGGATATCCGGACTCTGGCATCGCCTGGGAGCTGGAAAGCCGTCCGATTGTAGAAAGACCTTGTGACTGGCACAAGTCTCCTCGTGATAACTCGATACTGTATCTCTCGAGCCAGCTGTTCCAAGTCCGCGATCTCCTTCTCGCTCTTCTTGCCTTCTTTTCTTGCCTTTTCAAAGATACTTTCCACGGTCATCCTGCCACTCAAAAAGGCGTTCATGTTCTTTTCCTTGAGTGAGAATCGTGCTTTGACTGATTTCTCTCCAGTCCAGTCTTCTCGATGAGTTTTTCGCTCCACGAAGATTGTCTCTGTTTCCATGCCACCATACCATCGTAGCCGGATCGCTTCTGCACCTTCAGTCTTCTTTAGACGCCCAGTGTACAGCTCCCATGTCTCTGGGTTGTCATAGTAGATTGATGATATCGCGGAATCTTTGATTTCGAACTCTTTGTTCGCATTGAAGACTAGCACCGGAAGATGCTTCAATATGATGAGCTTCAACTCTGTAATATTGTCTGGGTGCACCCAGTATTTGGTGGTTTGCCGGACGAAGTTCTGTTGGCCTCCACCAGCTGCACTGTCACCTTTGATAGGGTCTCCCCTCGTTCGTACAAGGTCGTAGAGCTTGGAGAGCTTGACGATGAACGCATCGTAATTATCCTTGAAGAAGGGCTTCGCTTTCAGTCGTGCGGCAAAGACCGGCTTAAGATGCCATTCTGTTTGTTTCTGCTGTCTATTAGCGCAGGCCCCGTCCGTGCCCTATGACCCAAGTATCTTGATGCCAGGGACTCACATCATGCTTCTTGATGATCTTTTGAAACCCCGTGTAATTCAATTGCGTGAATTTGGCCAGATCATGCACGTCGGCAATGATATCACTTAAATCCTCTTCCAGTAGCATGAAATCATCTTCCGTAGGTAAATCTTCCTCTTCCGCTTGTCCAGCACTTCCATTCTGTGAAGACTTCGGCCCTCCCTTGTCCAAGCGCCCAATGACATGGTTGACTTCTTTCTCGCTGGCCTTGATCCGTCTCACTATCTCTCCCGATTTGACTCGCTGGAATGTGAAAACCTTTTCTAGCTCCCCTTCCAACTCTGCAACGAAGGATTTCTCGTCATCTTCAGTCCAGGGTCTCCGCTTTGGGTGGGGATTTTGCGGAGTAGGATCGTCTTGGTAAGGGGTCTTGAGAGCGTCTTTGAGGTCGTCGTAGGCTATGTAATAGTAAAAGTAGTCTTTCAACAGCGACGTCCGGAGTTGCTGGCCAAAGCTAGATAATGGTTGTCAGAAGTTTGATTTTCTTGGAAGGTGGGGTAACACATACTGCATTATTGTTTTGGCGCCAAGGATTCGTAGCAGCTAGGAAGACTGTATATACTTGGAGTATGAATATGAATATGGATCTGAATGGAGAGACTTAGGATGAATGTACTGAGGTGCGATGGTATAAAGATGAAGTCATAATCGTAATATATATCGAGGGGCGACAATGGCGAGTAAGTAAGATACAGAATACTTACCATAAAAAGGAAAAGCATTTGGAGCATTTTACGGGACAGTTGCCATTGACCAATCATATATCACCATATCACCCCTGTTCAACACGTGCGTTCGTCTTGGCTTTTACTCATATGTATGTTAGGTACTCAGAATTGATGGGAATGAATTGCCAGCATGTTGCTTTGCATCTAACAGTAAAGTATTCTTACACATTCCTTTCTACTGATACAACCACACTCTCTCACGAAGGTCTCGCTATGCTAACATCCAACCTCCCAATTCCCCAAGCTGTTGCAAAAACCGTCATGATACCCGCGAATATGGTAAGCGGCTTTCGATAAGCTGCGATGAAAGGGTAATCGTATGTGACAATCAAATAATTGACCCGAGCCTCGTCAACCACATTCATAGCCGTCAGCTTGAGCGTTGTCCGGCCTAATGTGTCCATGAAAGTCTTGTGCGACGACATCTCGCTGGCTACAATGGGGATCGGGCTCTCGTATAATACGTTTCTAGGAGAAAAGTCAATACCATCATCATGCGGAGAGCTCTATAAGGACTCACGTAGCCCCTTCAGGTAATATGACTCTCAGGTCAACCTTCTCGTACGATACTCCCTCGCCCATTTTTGGACCTTCCAAAAAGGGAACTCTCAGCACGTAACCGTCCCCTTCCTTCAACTTCCTCAAGAAGCTTTTCAGATTAGCATCCCAGCCAACTTTAAAGCTGTATTTCCAACCTCCAAATACGGGGTATCGTGGTTTGAGCTCGAGGTTCGCCTCGCGAATATTGCTCCGGAAGCGGCTCGTCGAGACATTTCCGATGTCATCGGTGAAGTAAGGGTTCAAACTTCCCACTTGAAGTGGAATTGTGAGAGTTCTCAGTGCGCTTGTGGGTGGATTATAGTGCTGCGTGCGTGCCCATTCGACTCTCGAGAAATGCCCAGCAAGATGAGCGCCCTTGTTCGTAAGCCAATACCGCTCCTCCGTCGCTAGATTCCCACCCCATTGGCTGATCTCGATGTCCCTCTCAAGGAGCGTAGCGTGAGTGATGGGTTTGGTAAACTCATACCGCACGCTGGCTTCTTGCTCCACGCCAGCTGGAGTCTTTTCGAAAGGCCCATAGGTGAAGGTCTTTCCCTCACGTAAAGGCTCAGCCGTGTAGTCTGGAACATCAGCTGTGGAGAACTTGATCTTCGTTTTTTGCTTTTCCGTTAGATAAGCAGAGGGCCAGTAGGTCGAAAAGGTATAATGGAGGTATTGCCTGTCCTGTTGATTGATGGTGGCTGGAAGAGGAGCGAGGGCGGAGAGGACGTGGTAGCTTATGGAAAGAGTCTGTTGGGCAGAGGGCGCGAGAGGAGTAGACAAAATGACGCGGTAGAATTGGGTTGGACTGGACGGCTGGCATCAGCTTCAGTTGAAAAGGATCAGTTGCACAACAAGACACTAACCTGTATGGATCATATTCTACGACTTCACTGCGGAAAGCAGGCTTTTCGGGATCTTTTTTGTCTCTAACCTCGAGCCCTCCCACATTGCCGATTGCTTCTGCTTTGAAAGGTATGTAGTACGTGTCTTGCTCTTTCGCGTCTATATTCTCAATGACGACGTTGATGGTCTCCCTCACGTAACCCTTTTCGAGATTGATGTTCCGCAGTAGATTGGCATTCTTGAAGGTTTGTGGAGGCTTGAAGGTGTCAGGGAGGATCTGATGTGAGGAAAGAGGTGTTGATATGTTCGAATCGGCTGCGGTAGTGGTAAACATGGAATACAGGCAAGCTGCAAAGAGCGTTAAAGACCTCATGATCGAATAGTCACCGTACCATTCGCCCAGAGACGACGCTTGGGACTTAAGATGGATGTTAATGGAGGCCAGTCGTGTCCTTTTTGCGGTAGTAGCATTCAGCCCTACGGGTACAGATCGGAGTTCGGGAAACGCCGTTCTCTTCCCAAACAGACAGGCACGAGGGATCAGGTTTAATAAACTTGCATAATAAAATTGATTCTTAAACAGACGAGTTCATGAGTCAATATATTCTGTGTCGGACGGCGACTGTCCTCTCGTTTGTCTCACGCCATCAGAGCGTCTGGTCTGCGACCATAAAGGTAGTATCTCAAACTCGCCGTCACCGTCATTGTTTGATTCATCGAGGGAACCCTTTCATCAAAGTTTCTGAGGAAGTCAGAGAAGCCGTCGAAGCCCAGAAACCGGTGGTAGCTCTCGAGTCTACAATTTATACACATGGTGGGTAAGCTAGACGTAAAGCTGTTCCACGTAAGACCTAACTCAACGACGAGGCTTCCCATACCCCGAGAATGTCTCTTTAGCATCCCATCTGGAATCGGTCGTGCGCGTCAATGGAGGAATCCCAGCTACAGTTGGCGTTTTAAAAGGTGTTGCTCGTGTCGGGCTTGAGGCAGAGGAAATCACCGACCTTGCGGCGTCAGCGGGCGACCCTAACACAAAGAAGATCTCTAGAAGAGATCTCGGTTTCATATGTGGACTGGTAATATTCCTGATCCATTTTCATCAGTGCGATACTTCCGTGAGGTCCCATACTTATTACATGATTCCCAGGGATTCGCTGGTCAAATGCTAAATGGAGGCACTACCGTGTCTGGTACGATGGTCCTTGCGCACTTAGCTGGAATCAAAGTCTTCGCCACGGGCGGCCTTGGTGGTGTGCATAGTGGTGGTGAGAATTCCATGGACATCAGCGCAGACCTTACCGAGCTAGGCCGTACCAGGATGGCCCTGGTAAGCAGTGGCTGTAAAAGCTTTCTAGACATACCGCGGACGCTGGAATATCTCGAAACCCAAGGAGTCTGTGTAGCCACTTTTGCAGATGGTCGTGATGGAGAAGTTGATTTTCCGGCATTTTGGACAAGGGACAGCGGCAGCCAAAGTCCGCTAACAATCCAAACCGAGAAAGAAGCAGCAGTTATCATGTGTGAGTGGATACGTCTCGTCTTGATTCCCTCGTACTTAGGTCTATTTGAAGGTGCAGCTCTGACTCGATTTAATCTCTAGATGCGCAGCAAGGATTGCCTCTCACCTCTGGTGTTCTCCTTGCGAATCCAATTCCTGCGGAATATTCGATCGTAAAGAGCGAGATGGATACGGTCATTGCCCAAGCGCTCCGAGATGCATGGGAATCTAGGGCGGTGGGTAGCGGAAACACCCCTTTCGTCCTAAAGCGAATTCGCGAAATCACGAATGGAATGTCAGTCACAGCGAACAAGGCCCTGGTGGAGGCGAACGTTGCTCGTGGCACCAAAGTAGCAGTTCATCTAGCGAATCTGGAACAGAGAAGACAGGATTGGTGAGAGCATAGCCATGACGCGGTAAAGACCTCCAGCTAAGAGCGGGACTCGTCAGGACTACTAGAGCTCCCGCAAATAACATTGGGGATAGCCAGTTGACCGATGCTCCTACTAAAGAGGCTGTACAATCGCTGGAGAAATCTTCCTCCTCCATTAGCACAGCGTTACCGCCAACCAATACAGCGGACGTCATTGTTGCTGGTAGCTTGGCAATAGATCTGTCTTGTGACTACATCCGGCCACCTACCGAAAACCTGTCAAGCCAGCCACATCTCCATACGTCCAACCCAGCATCGATCACTCAAACCTTGGGTGGCGTCGGCCAAAACGTCGCAACTGCACTACATTATCTTGGGTCTTCACTACGGCTCTGTAGCAGCGTGGCAGACGACGTTGCCGGTTCCACTGCCATCAAGCTCTTGGCTGAACGAGGTTTACAGACCACTGGAATCCAGCTGAGGGGCCCAGCATCCCACACGGCGCAGTATGTCGCAATCAACAATGCGCAGAAGCGCATGGTGCTAGCAATGGCAGATATGAACATATTAGAAGATACAAGCGGAGATTTCAATTCCTTCTGGAAACCTCACTTTGACGCTTGCAAGCCGAAATGGCTTGTACTTGATGCAAACTGGCACTCCGACACGCTTCAAAAATGGCTCGACACTGCTAAAGCTTCGGGAGCAAATGTTGCATTTGAGCCAGTCTCTGCAGCAAAGTCAAAGAGAGCATTTCTAGCGAGATCCCACCGCGATGCTAACCTGGCAGCGATACCGAATCATTCAATCAGTCTGGCTACACCCAATGCCATAGAACTGTCCTCAATGCACGATGCTGCGAGCGACGCTGGCCTTTTCGATCGAGAAGACTGGTGGCGCGTAATCGATTCCATAGGATTATCGAGTTCTGGATCACGAGACAAGCTTGTGTCTGTGACGAATAACCTTTTGGTGGATCAAGGCACGCCACAGCAAAGCATTCGCTTACTGCCGTTCATTCCTTGCATCTTGACTACACTGGGTGAGCATGGAGTCCTCATGACCCGGCTTCTTCGGCCAGGAGACGATTGCTTGAACTTGCCGGATGCTGCATCTTATGTTCTCTCTCGTGCGACTGATGGCAACAATGTTGTCGGTGGAGTCTACATGCGGCTATTCCCACCTGTAGAGACTGTGTCAAACGATAAGGTTGTTAGTGTCAATGGTGTCGGTGACACTTTTCTAGGTGTGCTCATGGCTGGTCTTACAAAAAAGAAGCCTAGAAATATTATCGATTTAGTTGATATCGCGCAAAAAGGGAGTGTGATGACCTTGAAAAGCAAGGAAGCCGTCAGCCCGCAACTCTCGAGCCTACAAAATCTTCTCTAGAGGTTGAGTACGACAACGATTTCGATGCAAACGTTGATGGCATCTTTGTTCAGATCATTACCAGCTACTTATGAGCTCATTACTTCTTATGCTGCTTTCATCAACAACCTTCCTAGCTCCAGCGCCATCGACTACAGGCAAGCGACCCTGTCCCTTTCCACCTAATGCCATCTTTGGATCTAGTAGTCCAATCTGAACGAGCACACTTGCCTGATCCCAATATATGTGCTCATGAAACAACTTACCTCCTCGGATACACACGATTACCACGAGAGCAACCTCGACGTGCTTGTCCGTGGGATCCACGTCTGGTAAAAGCCACTAGCACATTCCGGAATCAGCACCGCCAGCTGGAGAGAAGAATTCGATTGATAAGGAGTTTTTGGGGGGGGTTAAAGAAGGTCTCGCGACTCGAGAAAGCAGTCTTGAACAGGAAGGATCCGGAAATGTGGCTTACTGGCATTACTAGGGTGTGATCGAAAGACATGTACATTTCGTCAACGACACGATCTGTGCCAACAGTTCGCGACAGGAGCTTCATCTTCAATGAAGGTGGATTTCCAGGGATGAAGTAATCGCGATAAAACCTATGGAGGTCGTCATACCCGATGCCGCCTGTCATTGTGGGGATGTGATTGACGTAAGGCTGAGCAACCATTGTCGACATTGTTGCATCTGCAGATTTGGTGACAAATTCCACTACCACGAGATCACCAGTCAGCTGTTTTATAACAAAATTTCTCTAAATAAGAAGACTCACGTGCCAAATGGTTGTCCCAAATCTTCTCAAGATCAACTTCAATCTCAAATGCCTTTCTCAAGGTCGCTAACGATCTCGACCATGCTAGGCTCGCAGATACCTTGTCAAACTGATTAACATTCTCTTCTGCGAATCCTGCCTCCACACCTGAATATGAGTAGCAGTGACAATTCGGCATCTCGCTTGGTGAACCAGCGAAATGGATGGTAACGTTAAGACTCATAGGGAACCGAGCACCAGGTGTAGGGACCAGTCCAGGATAGTATGCTATCAAGGCGCACAATTTCGGCAGTGGCTTCACAATAACATCGAGGGCTACCGATGCCGCTTCTCCATAAGCTGCGGAGAAATGAGTCATTAGCTACTAGCTGCAATCGCTACTGAAACGCATAAGAGCAAGCAGACCTACTATCGCGAACTTCTCGCCAAGTTCAAGCGGATCAGCAAGATGCTGAATGGAACGGACATAGTCTGTTCGCGAACCAGTGAAGGGCAGATAGGAAACTTGAAAGCCTTCAGCTCTCCAGTTCTGGATGGTGACTTCGTCGAAGTTATCGCTTTCGGCGGTGATGACCACCTTGGATTGGGCTTCACTACTATCGCTCCACGAAAATCTCATGATGCTTTTGCGGTTGGGTTGATGCTCGAGTCAAATGCAAATGCACGGCGGTTGTTTGGTGGGGTTGCGCGGGGAGAGGGCAATGGTCCAACGTCATCGAGGCTCAAATGCTTGGACTCATAGTCTCAGTAATTCAGACTCTACCGGGGTGCCCATGCCTGCCCTACACTCGTGCCTCGCTTCGGGGGCCAATCATATCGTAAGCTCATTACGGCATGCCCCTTGCGGTGGGGCCAAGCTGAGACTATTAGACTCAATTTCTCACACCGACAATGAATCTATCTGCGCTGGATCACAGGCTATCAGCTTACTATTATATTCAAACAGTTGCGATTGCAGAAGAAGGGATCAACGCGACATCCATTGCAGCTAGGACTTTCTTCGCACGATCAAGAAAATAACGGGCCGACTTCTCCCAGCTCCGAAGTACAAATATTTGCTTGCTGGCGATACCCCCTCTGCCATCCTTCCATAGCCAAGTAACGAATCATCAATTTGCTTTAACCATGCTAGTGTTCACCCTCAGACCCTTCGTCCATCTATCTTTCTTAGCAGGACTTTCATAAGGCCATCTGCATTGCCTTTCGCTTCGTCCTTGGGAAAATAATGCTTTGTGGTCCTGATGTGCTCTTGGAGCTCACGTGAATTAGAAAAGCAATCGACTTGAGTGCCGAGGCGTCGACTGTCGATGAGGTCAATGATACAGACGTTGACCTTTTTTAGTTCCTGGCCAAGTCGGTCAGCGTTCAAGAAACACGCCAGCCCGTCCGAGCATTCATGACATACCTTCTTGCACTGTGTGACCGATGCTGGGGTAGGCGAAACGCTCAGATCCTGACACAGTCTTTGGAAGCTCGCCAGCTTTTCCCCCGTTCCACCCCGCTCAATGCTCCCAATGTGAGTGTCTGCCAAAGCCTTCACATAGCGTGTCCTCTCTTCCTTGTAAGTCTCTCTCATGTCCTTCTTCTTCCAGCCCTGCGAAATGGCAAGCTGAATGAACTCATCTCTCAGTTTGGCCTGCGGGTCGCGGAAGAAGTCCGGGAAGCGATTGAAATGGGCTTGCTCGGCCATGTTGCTCACTGGTAAGGGGAGGGTATGACCTGGGCAGCGATAGATTTGGTAGGCTGGATTTTTCGTATGGAGACATGAAATTTTGGAAGCAGTGTTCAGAGGGAGGCAGCTATTTATCTGTCCTTGTCCAAAAGACATGTCTCATTTTACTTCCCCTTGACCTTACGGAACCCTGCATGGTGCATAATGAAAGAGGAAAGGGTCTTAAACATCGTAGATCAGAGCAAACACATGAAATACTGTGATTGCTAAGCGTTGCCCTTAAGGATAATGAAAGGTGACTTGTTTCGTTTTGCTATGCTACCTATGAGAAGAACTGTAGCCCACGAGAGTAAGCAGCACCGAATTCCGTATCCTACTTTTGTCTAAAATCAATCTCTGGCTATGGGCAGGGTTCGTGTCTTGACATGGCCTGAATTGAGCCATTCGTGTTCCTCATATAGCGGGATTGCCCAAAGTCTGACTCGAACTCCTCCACAGGTATGTTCGGCATGGCACACCCCGTGCAAGGACACGCACCGCATCCGCATCTCCGGATAATCGTAGGAAGTTTGCAAGAATGAAACCACAAGCACGCATTCTCCTCGTGGTCTGTCTGAATCTCAAGTTCCGTGCGATGGTTGATACTCGTACCGCCGAGCTTTCTCGCCACGGACGTTTAAAGCCTGGGAAGGGATTTTCCCAAAAGCTTCGGGAGAACTCCACTACTTTTCGACCTTGCCCTCCAAGGTTTCTTCCGCCGGAGGAGATAGTGTCCGGAGCACGAATTGTTTCGATCACGACATCCAGAATCCTGTCTTGATGCTTGAAAACGTTACGAAGTCGTCTGGTGGCCCGCGTCTCCGCAGAAAGCAGCTTTCGACCTTGATATGACTGTGAATATTTGCTGCTCTCGTAGCTTGAGAATGGCTCGCGAATGAATCAAGACCGGGGCAAAGGGATGTGAAGTGCAACTAGTACCTCAGTGTCAATGCTGTACGGCGGCCCTTGGCTGGCATGTGCTCATCTCTTATTTCTGTGATATTGTACGGGAACCGCGATGTGTTATTGGATTAACAACATTGACAATGCAGACTTCTGCGACTGTGGTTTCACAAACTTTCCCATGCGGGGAGCAAGGATCTTCCCAGGCTGGTGTACATATGGCAGTGATGCGGAAATACACCTGTGCATGGCTACAGGGAACAAAAGTAGGTAGGAATAGGATAGTTGTATGGGAGTAGCTGGCAAGCATCTATGGACACTCCAAACAGCGAAGCACAACATCAAACGAATGTTCCCCAGGTATGCCGTTCCATTGTATGTATAATAGCATCAGCTACGAGCCCGAAGTGTACACGCCCTGCTCTCAACCCGACCAAGTCCCATCCGACATCTCCCCGGATGCCAGAACCATACGCGAGCCCTCACGCATTGTTGATAGCCCCCTGGATGGCGTCCGACCCTATCAACTCGATGAACACCTATGCTTGGTTTATAGCCCCCTGAATAGCATCCCTACCGGCCGTGGCTCCAGCCCCGAAGATGGCAGCGTTGCCGAATTTCTTGCCGGCGTTCTTGAGCCATTCACCGTGCTGGGCATGAGTCAGCGCATTGTTGATGGGGGATGCACGTCGGGAGGGGCAGTGGCTACCTTTGGGTGCTCGGGATGGGCGGGGTGGTTGGGGTCTGGGGGGGTCTGTTAGTGAGCTGTATCGCGGGGGGAGTGGGGTAAAGAAGGTACCTTTGGCGTTCTGAGCCTCCTGCTCAGCCGCTTGAGCTTGTTCTTTGGAGTCAGGCATTTTGATGGATTTTCTGGCGACTTTTCTTGTCTACTAGTTTATAGAGATATTCTTGAGTTCGAGGATTTTGTGTAGGTAGGAAGAAGCGTGGGATTATTCGTGGATCGTGAAGTCGAGGTGGGGTCTGTTTGATGTCATAGATAAACACACGTTCAATCCGAAAGTCGTCTTAAGTCCGTCTTGGCGCGTTGAGAACATAAGTATCAACTACCTTATTGAGCCCTTCCGCGTCCCCCAGTTGTCATCAAAGAAAATACTCATGGAGCCTGAGAATTTGCAGGAAGCAGATCCGGACATACAAGTCCAACTAATCCTGCTGGCGGCGTCTAATCACAATATCGAGTCCCTGCGAACTCTACTTCGCAGTGCATCTGCAAGTGTACAAGATCCAGAGACAGGCTTCACGCCCCTCCATGCTGCCATTGCAGCTTGCGAACCGTCGCAGAACCACACAGTCAACGGGGAAGGCCACAATGGAGACTTCAACGGCGTTGCAGACAGGGACGAAGGGAGCACTGCAGGGTCAGACGTGGAATCTGCAGCAAAGACGATGAGGCTCTTGCTTCAAAACGGCGCCATATGGAATGACGTTGACAGTAACAACGAGACGCCTGGATGCTTAGCCTCCAGACTCGGCTTGAAGGAGCTTTACGAAATAATGGTTGATGCCGGAGTAAGGGCAGAAATGTTACTCAACCGACTGGACGAGTATGAACAATTAGCGGGAGATGACGACGAGCAAGATGAAGCGCAGATCTCTGGTGAAGAGACGAAGGAGAATGGCCAAGCCGAAACTCCGAACGATGGTCAGCAACAAGATCTCGACGGCGACGAAGACGACCCTCCGGAGATCAACAACGAAGACTACCTACAGTCCTCCCTACGCTTCCAGGACGGACGTATCCTTGATAGCGCTGGAAACGGCGTAATGATGGCTTGGGAAACAGACTTAATGACACGGAGCGCAGACCACCTCGTACCCAGAACGGGCTTGCGCGTACTCAACATCGGTCACGGTATGGGTATCATCGACACTTTCTTTCAAGCGAAGGATCCAAGCGCACACCACATCATCGAGGCCCACACTGGAGTCCTAGAACGGATGCGAAAAGACGGCTGGAACGACAAGCAAAACGTCACGGTTCATGAAGGCAGATGGCAGGACGTCGTCCCAAAGATCATCGAGCAAGGCATCCTCTTCGATGCCATTTATTTCGATACGTTCGCCGAAGATTACATGGCTTTACGTGACTTTTTCAGTGATTGTATCATCGGTCTGCTGGATGATGGGGGGAAATTTGGCTTCTTTAATGGACTTGGAGCCGGTGAGCACGCTTTCGGAGCGATTTTTTCCCCTTATAATTCCTTGATCTTGGTCTCAACCTGTACCTTCAAGCCCCCTCCACGGACTGACTTGAAAATGGTGTAGATCGACAGATCTGTTATGATGTGTACGGGAAAGTCTTGGAGATGGATTTGTTCGAGGCAGGATTTGATACGGAGTGGGATACGGTCAAGGTGCCCGAAATGGACAAGGAAGAGTGGGAAGGGGTAAAGAGACGGTACTGGTCGCTGAGGGAATACAAGCTGCCAACATGTGAATTCATCGGGTAAAAAGCCCCTGGCCACTTCGCCACTGGGTTAGTCAAATCAGTCTTCCAAAAACTACCTTTGGGAAAAGGCTAGTCCTTTCCATTGCAGATGAGAACCCGAATGCGTGGGAACCCAAGGCATTCCAACAGTCCGGTCAGCAACCGCCTCAACCTCTACGTCGCCCTTCAACCAGCCGCTGGGTTAGCACCCGAACGAGTGGTCTGAGAAGGCCCGCTCCCGAGTTCCATGGATACGGAGGCCGGGCAAGACGCATCATCATCATCATCATCATCACGATGACGTCCTCGTGCTGAACCGAGTCGTCTGAGGTTCGTGTCCGTGGCGCCGCTCCCTTATGATGAGCTATGACTGCGCGGAGCACTCGTGGCTATCCATTCGGGATCAGGAGAGGGTTTGGTCAGTGGCGATGATTCAGTGGCTTTAGAGGGTCATGAATACGGCTTCAGGGTCGGAAGATGAGAAGTTAGCCAGGGGGTTGGGTTACCGCCTTGTTGACGCACCAAAACCACGTAGTATCAATGTCACGTAAACTCTTGTGCCTTCAACTGAGTCACTGGAGTCAAGCGATTTGGTTGCAAAAGAGCTTGCGCTATTATTGATTATTTAATCACAGTACTCCGTCCAGAGGTATCATGCTATTTGTCTCGTAAGGGCATACATCATTTTTTTGAAAACTCCCCGCTTTTCACATCCAATGACGACCACGCACAATTCATCCAAGGTCAAGGTACCTCTTTGGTCGTCCCCCCAACCGGCGGACCCTCTCTCAAATCACTGCTCGGACAGATCGAACGTGGGAGCGGGCGGCGTGACCTCGACGATGGCGGGCCCGTACAGGATCATGGAGTCGGTGATGGAACCGTTGGTCGCGGATTTGGAGAGGAAGACGTACGTCTGGCCCATGGCGGTGGCCGGGATGACGGCGGAGATCATGCCGCCGGCGACGGTGGGGGTGACGGAGGTGGTGCTGAGGCCGCTGACGAAGACGACGAAGAAGGTCGGGGGCAGGGCGCCCTTGACGCTGAAGGTGAAGGGGATGCCCTCGGCGGCGGGGATGCCCTGGGTGGCGGTCAGGGTGGGGAAGGCCATGACGGGGAGCGGGGCGTTGGTGCTCGGGCAGCCCGTGATGAAGGCGGCCGCGAGGGTGTAGACGGGGTTCAGGCCGAGCGGGGTGCCGTAGGGGTTCGCGGGGGCGACCTCGCCGAGGTTGAAGCGCTGGACCGAGGTGTGGAGGGACTCGGTCACGAGGATGGAGCCCGCGACGCCGAGGTAGGCCTTGCTGGCGATGAGGCCGGCCCCGCCGAGGTAGGCGGACGTCCCCACCCCTTCGAGCACCGAGGCGAGCGTGACGAAGGATTTCGGGTCCGTGTAGGGGAAGGAGTAGGTGCAGGCGGCGACGGGCGGGTAGCCGGCGGCGGTGAGGGCGGAGGAGAGGAGCTCGACGTGCTGCTCCTCGTCGTGGGCGATGTACTTGAGGTTGTCGTAGTAGGCGGCGCTGAAGCCGGCTTTGGCGAAGTCGGCGGCCGACATCTTGGAGATGGCGCCCTTGTAGAAGACGTTCTCGAGGTGCTCGAGGGTCAGGGCGTACTGGAGGATGTCGGCGTCCGTGACGGCGGCTTGACGTTTGAGGGGGTGGGCCGTGGCTGTGGTCGCGAGGAGCAGCAGCAGCGTTGTTGTCGCCGTGGAGGTGGTGAAGAGCTTCATTGCGTTGAAATTGGGCAGTTGCCTATGTCTATATTCCAAAAGTCTTTTGCTTATGTTCGATTTGAGAAAAGGGAAAGAAAAAAACAATATATATGAATTTAACCCGCTTCATAATGGGAAGGGGGATGCTCTGGATATTTAAATAGTTTTTCTCGCTCCATTATTCTTCTAAACCGTACTGCCCCATAGAGTAGGTAAAGTAGCTCTGACCTCCACTCCTTGGTCCGCCTCGCTCAACTCTTTTTTTTTTAACCCTGAAGCCGTGCGCCGAGGAGGAACCCTAGTGGCGTGAAAATGAATGGACCCCTGGGGCAGCCCTTTGGATAAGGGTAGGGATATTGGGGATAGTGAGGGATAAGGTGCATAGGGCGAAGGGGGCAGACGTGGTGGAAGAAAAGATGGATGAAGATGGGTCCAATGATGTGAAGGATGCCATTTTTTTTTGGAGCTTGTTGAAGAGCTATGTAAGAAGCTATCTATGGAAGAGCTAGGTAGGTATGGAGAAGGCAAGCCGAGAAGATGGGAAGGGAAAGAAACACCAGAAATAAGAAGAAATGACGAGTTTGGTGCGGAAGAAGCCCTGCACCTTTTTCATGCATGACCTACCTTACCTTACCTTACTCCACTGGTGCCAACTACTCACACTAGTGTTTACCCCTAAACCCCCCGTAGCTAGCTTGAGATCTGACTGTCGGCATGTCGGAGCTTGTTCAACTTCCCCCATAACGCTATACCCTTTACACTCATTCAAGGATGGAAAGGGTAAAAGATCTACCCCTCGCTTGGGTCGATATTTGGGTTTCGGAGCGGGGTCGGTTCAAGGCTAGAACGGATTGGAGCACTTGCATCCAGGACTCCAGGGTAGTTATCGCAGAAAGGAAAGGTGGCGGCCAAGGGATATATTAGAGTTATGGTTAGCGCTGATGGATGCTGCTGGTGTGGGTCACGCAGGCGGCAGACTTCTTACTTTACTTCTCGACAGACTTTCATAGACTTTCAGAGACTTAGGTTCTTTCACGGTGGGTGGTATGAAGTATCACCACTTCACTACCTACCTTACCTTACCTCAGGTACCTAAGCCACTAAGGTAGCCATCAATTTTATTACTAATAATCGCTGAATGTTACTCTAAACAATAATGCTGAATGCTGAATGCTGAATGCTAAGGGATAGCTTGGATGGAATGATAATAATATAAGGTAGATTACTCCGTAGGTACTTTGTCGATCAAATGTCGGGGTAAGGAAAGAGCAACCTCCGGGCAAGCTTGTTGTCTTTTCATCGTCATAACCTAGGTGTCTCTCTCCAAGCGCAGCTATCAGCTCCGTCCCATTTGTAGCACGCACAGTACACGTAGCAAGGTGCACACTCACATCATTAATAGGTATACTTATCTACCTCAGCTCAGATCTGGCATAAGTCAGTAGAGTACTTAGACTTATGTAGAAGCAATGGTCAAAGGATCATGTCGCTTCTGAACTCTATTTTCCCCATATTTAATAATCGCAATCGCTGAGGTGTTATGACTAGTGTGATATATAGTATCAAGACACGTGCTGTGTACAAGACTTCCCGCCCCATCATAAGTATATTCACATCATCACGTCACTATTATTAATGTTACCTTACTTCTTAAACCCATTAGCATTGACATTTCAGAAGTATCATTGTATGTACTCTGGAGAACCTGAAAGACTTTAATGACGCCTCCGGCAAAAATCCCCGAGGACCCATTTTATGCTGGGGCTGCTGGCCACTGGGTTGCGGTTACTAGATAGGCTCATAAGCTAGGCTCATAAGCTAGGCTCATAGGCTACTCTGAGGTACCCCCACGTGATGTGAGGGAGAATGTTTCTAAGCTGAAGACGGCCCGTGTCAATATGAAAGCTCGGGAGCTCCCCTCACTCTCAGCCTGCATTCGACTTTCTGCTCAGGGAAATAATGGATGATGCTATCATTCTCGCTCTCCGGAACAGAAGTGCCAGCCAACATGGAAAATAGGTACAAAACATTGACAAGAGATCATTACTGCTGCAACCCTCGCGAGGTAGAGGATACAAAGACGCTATATAGCACTGTAAACCACACCTGAATCGTCGTCCGGTAGAACAGACAGGACTGAAAAAATTGCATTCGCGGAATTGAAAGTGTAATGAACAGCTGAAAGCAGCAACGGTTTGTCTAGCCGAGCTACCCTACGAGTAGATCTCTAATCTACCTGGATGCCCTGCCACGATGCCAACTAGCCCAAATTGTAAGCCCGTAAAGCGAACCCTAGTAGCCTACATCATAAGGCAAAATACTGGAGATTAGAAAGGGCATCTTGAAGTTCTTCTGCGTCGCTCGGCAATGTGCACCATGAGATGGAAGTGGGCTCAAAGGGCAAGGGTATGTGGAGGACGGAGTAGATAGGGCGTTTTTCATAGTCCCTGACGTGATGACTCGTAGTCTACGAAGTCGTTGACCGCGGCTGCTGGCACTCGACTTGCTTTCCAATCGAATTCAATCGGTACTCATACCAGACTGTCATGAGTGTTGTGGGAAACGCTTCCACATGTGAAGAAACAGAACAGTGTTTCAAACTCACTAGCGCAGCCTTACAAGGCGTCTATACTAGTAGAAGTGACTCTACTTTACGGAGTACCACCAGCTCAACTCAACATCAGTTCTGCTTCTCCATTAACTCAACACCACCACACTCAGCCAGATCCAAACACCCGCTGAAGCCGCCATTCTCGAACCTCCCAAAACCTTCAAGCAGTCCTCCAAACCCCTCCCTCAACCAAACCTCCACCCTTTACCCGCCCACCGCCCCAAGTACAGAAAACCATGAACATCAAGTACGACCCCCTCCCCTCTCCAACAAAACGCTCCCCCCCTCTCAGCTTTGGACGACGAAATAACGACGGGCAACCCCACAGAGTCCGCACCCTGACAGGCAAGGAGATCGAGTTGGACATCGAGCCCGAATACAAGGTACGCACAAACCCCCCCTCTCTTCCCCACGCAGCACAACCCATACCAGGCCCGATCAGCCACACACACACAAACCCCCCATGTTCGACAAAACGAGCGCGGAACCCGTACCGCTCACGACCGGCATCTCTCGCTGACATGGTGCCGATCTTGGCTTTGTTCGCCCGTTAGGTCTCCCGCATAAAGGAACGCGTCGAGGAGAAAGAGGGCATCCCGCCCGTGCAGCAGCGGTTGATCTTTGGCGGGAAGCAGATGTGAGTCTTTCTCTCTTGCACTCTCTCTTTCTCTCTCACACACAAACATGGACGACGCTCGCTCGCTCGCCCTTGCAAGAGCAGATCCGTGCCCTTTTTTTTATTTTTTTATTGCCGAATTAAAGGGGGAGAAGGTGCGCTGACGGCTCGTGCTGCTTTGCTCGCAGGGCGGACGATAAGATGGCGTCGGAGTACAACCTCGAGGGCGGAGCGACGCTGCACTTGGTGCTGGCGCTGCGGGGCGGGTTTTAAAGCAAAGGGGGCCGGCCGGGGGTGGTTGGAAACTAGATGGGGCTTTCTCTGGGAGGAAGAGCATGGAAGCGGTTTGTCTGATCGCTCGCTTGAGAGAGAGAGGCAGGCGGGCGAACAGGTTGGGGGCGATCAACGGGGAAACCCGTTACGACCGACATGACCGTTACGGTAGACAGCGGCGGAAGCGATTCAAAATTTAAAAACAGAAAAGGGGTTCAAAGGCATACATACATTGCTCTACCAGATCTGATCTATCTATCTAACAAGGCCTTTTCCCTTTTTTTTTCTGGCGGTTGTACGCTCAATACTACCAGCAGCTTGAAAATCACAAAAGTCGCTGCTCCATACTGCACTGCAAGGATTACTTCCATCTCTCTGATCCAAACAACCAACCAACCAAGCAAGCAGCACTCCAAAAAACCAGCCGCTCCCAAGCTCTCCTCCTCCATGAGGGAACCACGCCTCAATAGCGACGTCGGTCCGATTCCCTCCGAATAGTATCATAGCGCCCAGACGAGACCGGTGCGCGGCGGTTCCCACGCTGACAAAGACCAGGGCCGCCGCCGCCGAATTCGGCCTCCGGATCGCTGGGGTACATTATTCCGCCCCGAGGCGGGGAAGGCGAGATCTCCCAACGGTGAGAGTGGTGGAGGACGTGGTAGACTGGATGGTGCACCGAGGCTGTGGGTCCGCTTCGAGGGGCTGGGGGATGTGGGGGAGGAAGGGCCGGTCCGTCGTCGGTGGAGTCTGAGGGCGGGGTGGTATCGTCGTGTGGAGCGTCCGTGTATGACGCATCATCCATGTACGAAACATCGGCGTAGGACGGGTCAGTATATTGCGGGCCGGTCCCACGAGAAGAATATTGCGGCACCCCTCCACGCTGGCCCCGAGCTACCGCATACCGAGCACCGGCGGACTCAGCTGTCAACGAGTCATCGTCAGCAGGTACCTCCTCGTACCCCTCTCCGCGGTTTCCGCCACGACGGCTATGGCGGGTTCCTCCAACGGGAGGACGAGCGGGCTCCGTGGCAAAGAACCGTCGTTGTAAGGACGATCATCCATTCTGACCGTACCACGATGGCCATAAGTCCACCCGGAATGTGGGTTGACGTACTCTCCGGCGAAAGAGTCGTCATCAAAGGAGTCGGAGTCTGCTCTAGCCGTGCCGCGATGGCCACGAGTAGCCCCAGAAGGAGGACCGACGTACTCTCCAGCCAAGGGATCGTCGTCATAAGCACGGCCATCGATTCTAACTGTGCCACGCTGGCCACGAGCCTCCCCAAAATAGCGGCCAACGTACCCTCCGGCTAAATAATCATTATCCAGGAAGTCGGCTGAGTCCCCATATTCCCCTCCCCTCGTAGCACGATAACCACCGGCGCCTCCAGGACGGTGAAAAGCGTTTCCTCCGGCCAGAGAATCATCCGAGAAGTTGGGTGAGTCCTCGTCTTCACAATCCGCTCCTCTCGAGACACGATAACCACGAGGAGCCCCAGAATATCGACCAACGTACCCTCCAGCCAAAGAATCATCATCCGAGACATCAGCTAAGTCCCCGTACTCCCCTCCCCTCGCAGCACAATGCCCACGAGCCCCCACAGACCAGCGACCACCATATCCCCCAGCCAGGGACCCTTCATCCGAGAACGGCGCCACGTGGTCCCCGTAATCCTCCCCTCCTGCTCCCGGGGCGCGATAACCCCCATAACCACGAGGAATACCGCCCGCATGAGCGAAGTGTTCACGAGAACCGGTAATGCGAGGTCCGCCACCGCCAGCGTCGTCGTACTCGCGGGTGCCATGGCCGCGGGAACGACCGGGACCGTAGCGGCCTGAGATGCCCTCTCCGCGGGACAGCTCGGGCGGAGAGTCCTCGCGGTAGAGCTGGTCGAGGTGAGTATGCCCGTGGGGAACGTCGTCGAGGTAACGTTGGTTGAGGATGGCGCGCTCAGTGGTGCCGCGAGCTAGCTGGCCAGTGCGTCCACGAGGCATTGTATTGACAAAATGGATAGGTTGTCGGTGGAGCGGTGGTCTGTTGAAGGTAGAGCGTGAGGGGGGATTCTTGAGTTTTGTGGGGGGAGGGCAGGTTATTGTGGTGTCAATAGGCAAGCAAGGTTCGTCTTTGGAAGTTGCGGTTGACTGTGAGTGGAAGGATGTAGAAGGAGGAAGCAAGTTCGGGTAGGCCGGTAGTTCATAAAGGCACTAAGGAAGTGTCATGGTGAAGTATAACACTTGGCTAATATCGACACTTCAAGCAGAAGGCGAATTCAATACATTGTGTCGAGCAACCACTGTATTAAGCTCCGCTGCATCTGCACGAATAACCTCAAGCGCCACGCTAAAATGCAAATACTCGAGCAGACAATCGTTCAAGAAATTTTTCGTCGTTTCGCTGGCATGAACACATCAACAGGGGCCTTCTTCAACAAGTGCAAATTGCTGGGACTCGAGGTTCTTGCCCTCGGTAGTCCGTGACCTGGGTCTGGTGACGCGCGGTCCTTGCGCTTCAGTAGGGAGGAAGATCCGGGAGCTCCTTGTGCCTTCGACACAGACGATGTAGCAAGCGTGGACGGGATGGGTGAGAGAATCTTTGGTTTGGGCTGAAGAGGTGTTGTTGCGGAATTCAATACTGATGGGGTCGATTTCTGTTGCGAGGGACTGGACTTACTAGCGCTTGACGGGTTGGTAAAGGCTTTGAGTCTCCTCTCTCTCTCTTCGTTAGTCATGACTCCTGGTCCGGATGTCTCGTCATGCTCTACTCGTTTCCTCTTGGGAGCGAATATTACTGCTGGCTTGACGGAGGGATCACGGGCCGTTGGGGTCGCAGCTTTTCGATGTTCCTCTACGAGTATGCGCGGTGCAGTGGTAACTGTCCTGTTCGTCGGTACAGGTCTAGACCTCATATCGATAGGGGCGAAGATCCCAGGGCGTCTTGTTGGTTTCTGGAAATGGCCCATGGCTTTTGCTTCCTTTCTGAACTGACCCAGTTTTCCTTTGCTACTGACAAAGGCTTTGGCATCCCCATCTTTCTTTTTGGCATCTCCACCTTTCTTACGCTGCCTCTCGCCCGGTGGAGGATTGGTTCCTTTGTCATAGAATCGTGGCATGGTGGAGAGGCTGATGAGAGGGCCATTGCTCTTCATTCCTTCGGGGACTTTGACGCCTCTTAGCTCAACCTGTTGGGCTTTGTGCAATGCTTGGTCCTGTTTGATGCGGTCCAGTGTGGCTTTTAGTTCTGCAGCATCGTCCTCAACCTCTTTCTGACTGTCCATGAGGAGCTTTTTGTATGCTCTGTACCACTTCTTGGGGTTCTCTGGTTCGTATGGTTTCTTATCCCAGTTCGGAACATCTCGCTTGATAAATTCTAGCCAGATCTCGCCATCTTGGCCGCAGATTTGAGGTGATGCCACCTCTATCTTTCTCTAGAAGTGATCATCAGCATGATAGGAGAGGGGAGCCTGGAGAAGGTATTGTCCTTACTAGTTGTTGAGGATTCTCAATCCGGAGAAGAACAGGTCGAACTATTTGATAGGGTGCATCTCCAACATCGGTAATTGCTATGACCCATTAGCAGAAGGCTGGATGCATGACGATAATTGACATACATCGAATGTTCTTTATGCAGGCCTTGCTGGCCATCTTGTAGAGTGATGAGGGAGGCATGACTTGGATAAATTCGGACGTTGACTCTGGAAAATGATGATTGGAAATTCAGTCATTCAAAGGTAGGAAAATTGTTCAAGGAGAATGAATGAGCGTTGTGAATTATAAGTAGTCGTACAGTATATTATAATGCATGACTGCGTGAATGAAAGAAGGAGAAAGGCGGAGTGAATCTTATTTTAGACTGAACCCTCGGAACCTCGGAGCATCCTAGCCGGCGATCTCCCGAACTCTTGGCAACTCTCTGATAATCTGATTCGTCCATCTGCACAAAGCTCCTATACGACGTTTTCAGAAAGAATAAAAGACTACAGTCGGCGCGAAAATCCAGCGACCGATATAGTTTCATACGGGTCATAGAGCGTAGGACTATGTCTTCCTACGAGTTGCTGGATTCAGCTGAAGAAGGTGAGCTTCCCTATTGACACGTTCAGCCCCCCAATCTCACATGCTTCAGATGCCCTACACAAATCCCGCCTCCTCAACGTCGAAGAGAAACCTTTCAAGCGCATCACCAAACGCCTCCTATCATCCGCCTCCCTCTTATCCACCCCACCAACACTCCCGCCCACACCACCACCCGATGCTTCAGCCGCCGACGAAGCAGCAGCAGCACACGAGAGGGAGAAACAGCAGCGACTCGACGAGCGCCGTCAATGGCGTGAAGACACGCTCCTAGACTTCGCCGCTTTCGAAAGCAGCATCATACGCATACAGTTCCTCTTCACGAGCAACGTCCGAGAACGCGAGCGATATGCTGCGGAGAAGCTGAAAATACAAGCCACCGCGCAAGCGGTCCGAGACAACACTGCCGATCTGCGGGTGCAGCTAGAAGACGCGCAAAGGACACTCGCCCTGCGAAAAGAATACGATGATCTGGCCGAGAAAATCACAAGTAACCGTTTGCTGCGGCCGAGAGAAGATCAGCACACAAATCTCGCCAAGCTGAACGCGGAAATCGCCGACCTGGAGCGAGAGAGTCAGGAGTATGCGCAAACGTGGTCAGAGAGACGGCAGCAGTTTGGAAGGATCATCGAGGAGGGCATGCAGCTCAGGCGGTTGATCAGAGACGAGAAAGAGGAGGTGGAGAGGAGGGAGGGTATGGAGGATAGAGAGGATGGGGATGACGATCAGAGGGGGCGGAGTAGTGGGGTCGGCACGCCTCACCATGAGACTGGCGGGACGACACCAATGCATGGGACGAGTCAGGAGCAAGAGGTTGGCACTCCCGGCGGACTGTCGATCGAACGGGATCCTTCAGGACGGGGAAAATCGCCTTTACGGGGTTCACACAGTGCGGAGGATGTGGCGGAGGCAACCGACAACGTCCCGGCGGTGGAGGATGAAGAAATGGCCGAGGATGGCGAGCTGGCCGCCGAGCCGGAACACGTCGTCGCAGCGCCCGTAGAAGGCCTGGTGGCTGTAGATGGGAAAGAAGAAGGCGAACAGGACGATGCTCAAGCGGAAGAGACGCAGCGGACAGAGCAAATGGACACTTCATAGTTTTTGATACCCTAGAGAAAAAGCATTCCACCCCACAAGACACCGCCCTTATCGCATGTTCACGCACAATGTGTATCAACCGCCCCTCGCCCCTTTAGAACCAAACCATCCATCCCTACGAAGTCGCCTTCGCCCTTGCCAGCGCATCGTTCGCGGCATCGACCTCCGCTCCCTCAGCACTCCCGCCGGATGCCTGCCCCCCCAAACCAAGGCTCGATCAGCATCCGTCCGTGAGCACTGCAACAGAGAGATCCCTCCCTCTGCCCACAGCACAGGAACAGGTCAAGGTGGAGGATGGGAGGGAGGGATAGATAGATAGATAATAGATAGACGACAGAGGATAAAAACATACCAACAGCCCCTCCAGCTTCTCCACCGCACCCGCGATGCGCTCTCTCAGCGGTGCGAAAACCACCCTCGTCTCTTCGACCGCTTGTTTCTACTCATCCCCTCCCCCAATTAGCAAGTAAAAAGCATCAGCAAGACGACGGCGAAACGCTGTTGTTGCGAAAACCGGGGAAGATGGACAACGGTTGGCGTGAGTGGATCTTGGCCTTTTTTTTTCAATTTCGGACGCATGAGAGAGGAAGGAAGGAAGGAAGCAAGAAATGAAGAAAAGAACGAAACAAAGAAAGAAAAGACCACCAACCTCCTGCCTCAACCTGAACTCCCCGTTCCCGGCATCCTCTTCGCCGCCGCCGCCCGCTTGCAGCTCCGCGACCCGTCGCTGCTGATTCGCCAGTTCGGTGCGGTAGGATGATTCCTCTCTCAGGAGGCGGTTGACGGAGTTCGTCGCGACGGAGAGCGGGGCGGGGGGCGCCATCGTTTTTTGTCTGTTGTGGGGGGATGGGGATTGGGAAGGGGATGTGTGGGTTCACTGGGTTGGAGATAGGTAAAGGGGGAAGAATTAGGAAAGGGAAGGGTGGGTTATTGTTGAGGTTATGATTATTGTGCGAGGTGAGTGTTTACGGATTACCTCATGAGGGATGGTGTCAAGGATTCTGCTAGTGGGTCCACGAGTGTTGGCTGTGCACTGCAGTCCCCAGGGGACAAAACGGTAATATCCAATCATAAGGTAGTCAAATTCCTAGTTACGCTACTGTATTATCGTTGTGGTAAAAGTCCATCAACGTCATGTCCAAGAAGAGTCGTTTGGAGGTTTATTCCCATCCTTCGCTATGCACTCACGCGCTATGCAGCATTTTGTAGCTCCATCTCGCATAGATATTCATCTTCTTAAGTTCCCAGTCGCTCGTTCAGACAATACCATAAACTCTCTTCGCAATGAAGAAGCATGAGATTCCAAAGACCAACAATCCAGCAGTGACTGAGACCGTAATTAGCAATTTGATCACGATTATAGGCACTGCTAGAGGCTGACATACTCGACCAAAACCATATTAGATTCTCCACATCCTGTCCAGGCACCATCACATTCATTCCCCACATACCGGTCACAATATTCATAGGCAAGACGATTGTACCAAGAACGGTCAACTTTCCCAAGACGTCGGCAGTCTGCTCCTGGCGCTCGTTCATACGAATATTGATCTGAGCCAGATAATTCGAGTGGGCTCGAGAAAGCAGCGTCTCGTAATGGCTGAGGTTGCTAGTCATTGTTAGGATGTGGTCCTGGATGTCGCCAAGGTAAAGCCCGATATCGCTTCTTGGAGCAATTTCCCAACGCTCGTTGCATCTCTTCGCGAAGCCCTTAATGACGTCTGCTTTGTTGCCCAAGAGTCGATACAGCAGCATGACTTTCTTTCTGCCTTCGCCAACGCGTCTCAGCATGTCACCGCCGGACGATTGATCTCCAGCATCTGATTTCCCGTCGTCTGTCTTCGACGCTTTGACCTTTTCGTTCTGTTCTTCTTTGCTTCCAGAGTGCAGCTTCAGGATAGAGTCGTCAATGTCATCGACCTCCTCCTCAATTGCTTGAATGAGTGGCGCGAACACATCTGTAATGTCGTCGATAAGTGCGTATGAGATCCAATCAGAGCTCATGATCACGTATTCCTTTAATTGACGAATTCGCCGACGCACATTTGCAGGATGTGGAGTCATGGAGAAGTGGAAGCTGATGACACCCTCGCGAAAGACGACTACATACATATTGACTGGTTCGAGATAGTCTTCGCTACTCGTGTCTTGCTCGAAGGTACGGTAATTGACGAGGTAGTAATTCCTGAATAGCTCAACCTTTTCACGGGCTTCTTGGACCAGGATGTCCTCGGCCGTGAGAGGGTGAATTCCAAAGGTCTTTGCAATGACTCTCATTTCGGTCTCTGTGGGCGAAAGCACGTCAAGCCAGAAAGTTGGCCTTTCGCCGTACCGTTTTGGCTTTTCGCCTCGCAAAGGTGCGTTGGATTGTGAAGGAGTAGCATCACCTGATTGCTCCGGAGATTGAGTTTTGTTTTCCCCGATAATCGACGAATGCCTCGTTCCTAGTCTTGATTGTGTGTTGAAGCCCAGCTCGTCTCGGCCGTTCGAAGTGCCCTGATGGCTCATCACGTCTTCCTCATCTGAAGACTCATCGCTCAATTCTGGCGGATCTGGAATGAATAGTTCCTTGAAGTCTTGACCTGGTTGTAGAAGCTCGGATATTGTCTGGCTGTGTATGGTGCTAGGGAACTCTTCGTTAAAATATGTGAATCTGTAAGGAGCGTCTTCTTCTGCGCGATGCCATCCGTGTTTTTGCGGCCTTAACCTGCCGCCAACAAGAACCGGCTCGCTAATTTTCTTTGCGCGAATACCCTCACTTCGCTCCTCCTTCTCTTCGCGACTCCATTCGTCGAGCACTGACAGATCCGGCCACCGGAAAGCTCTTCTTCTTCGATGTCCATGCTGCCCGTTTGAGCCATGGTCTTCTTGGTTCATGTAGTCGTCCTCCCCTATCGTTGACATTCCTTCTATGGGGAAGCACACATCTTCTTCAGCCGGCAGAGCAATAGTATGCCGTCGCTGGTCATAAGAGCCATTCCTCGATGTGGGTGGAGAGGAGCTGCCAAACACCTTATTGCCGTCGCCATCTATATCAATCAATTGGTCATTAGGGTGCTTGTGGCCGCGTTTGTCTTCTGGCGACCTAGGTGCGAATGAGCCCGTAACCATAACATCATCGTAGCCCATATCAGGCCCCAGCTTAGGGCTGCTGGGGACGGAGGGCGGATTGTTGACATCGTGAGAAGGCTGGCGACTCGGTGCTCTTCTTCGGTGGTTGCTCGAGCTGGAAGTTGCCGCAGAATTACGTCTGTGCTGGGAATCACGGCGGCCACCTTGCCCATGAGCTGAGTTCAATCCATAGCCGGACTTGTGAGACGATGAAGCTCCACCGTTGGTGGACGACAAGAGAGGAGTGCGGTCTGTTGTCACGGGGTGATCCGTCTCGCTATCCTCGCCCGAGGAGTTGTGTGCACGAATCGGTCTTGGCTGGCCATGCTGAGCTTCGTATGAGGAACGTCGATGCGGATGATTGGGCCTGTGTTGCATTGACTCTGTTCGTCCAAAGGCACTTGGGTTGACTCGGCTTTCTCTACGTTGGCGCATCGGCGGGTGATCTCTGCAACCATATGTCAG
Organism: Evernia prunastri; assembly: GCA_003184365.1. Classification (NCBI taxonomy): domain Eukaryota; kingdom Fungi; phylum Ascomycota; class Lecanoromycetes; order Lecanorales; family Parmeliaceae; genus Evernia; species Evernia prunastri. The sequence continues at coordinate 144,099 of NKYR01000068.1, forward strand.
CCCATTCTCCGTCGAAGCGTTGATGTGCAAGTTGAGTACCGATGGTCTAAGAGCGCGTTACTGTCAAGGCTGGTCTCGCTGAGGTTGCGTCCTCCTGACTGACCCAACCTGTAAAAAGGCGGCCGTGGCGTTGTAGGGGTTGCAGATTCATGTAGGTTTTGACCTGGCCTCGCCGGGTCCGCCTCCTCTTCTGCAGCAGTGGGCAAAAAGGACTGCCTGCGATTTTTCTTCTTCTTTTTTCCACCCCGATGATTGCGTCTCTTGCTTGCCGCATTCGGGTCACCTTGTGCTGCCGCGAGCACATCCGTAGTAGACTGAGTATTCAGCAATGTTTCGGTTGGTCGATGAGGAGCTGAGGGGTTAGGCCCCGCAGAGCTTTGACGACCAGCCGGCCTTGCACCAGCACTTGGAGTGGGCGCTGCCATTGCGGGCCTGATCGAATACCGCAGGAGCTCGATGCTTTCTGAGGGTGCTGTGTCGACGACCAGCTAGAGGAAGAAGGCTTTATTTACACATTAATGTTATGGAATAAAGAAGATAAAGGGAAGAATGAGGGGGGAGGGGAGAGTGGGGTTATAGAATACATAAGAGGAAGAAAAATAAATGGTGGAATTTGATCATGGAAAAGCGAACTCTTCTCATTTTTCTCGTTTCGTTCCTTGCTAAGAGGCGCCGCTAACAGCTTGGCATGGATGTACCCCTGGATTTAGATACATGATCTGCGCTTTTTTACAAGATTAATACAGCGCAATGTTCTACGAGTAACAATCATATTCAATTCCTCGTTCTCGGCTTTTGAAAGTGTTGAATTTCCTGTGTTTTCAAGACCGAAATTTGGCTGGTCGCGTGCTCACTTGCCACATTTAGCATAGCTTCGCTAAAGTTAGTGCAACAGGGCGGCTTCTACGGAGCAACGTCTAACCAATAAATAACTTCATCTCTTTTCGCACTTCCCATTGCGTGCAGATCGAGCACGACCATGTCGACCTCTACGCTTCACGACTCGTCCCCCGATTCATGGCAAAGACTTGTTTCACGAACGCTTGAAGAAGTCATGTCAGCAATCCAGCAAGATAAGCCGGAGTTGCTCACGAAGACTTTCCTCGAACCTATGAAATTTCTACCTCCGACCCCTTTAAGTCGTAGATTGATGGATATCTGGCTGCAAGTATGCAGTCCGATAGTGTCTCTAACATAGCCACTAATACAGACCGCAGTAGGAAAGCCATAGAAGTCAAATTGCTACATTTGTAACAAGGATCCTAAGGACATTGTCGAAGCCTGTGTAGAGACGTGTGGAGTCTTTATTTCTCTCAAAGTGGAGAAATCATATCGAATTTTGAGACCGGTTCCTGACAAGACCCTCATTAATATTGGACTCGGACGACTGCATAAGGCAAACGGTATGTTCAACGGGATTGATCTGCCGCCTGGTGGAAGTGTCATTGTATCTGGCGATAAGTCTCAGTACTTTGACGGTGGGGGGAGAGGAGGCGGAGTTGGCGTCGCGTTGCGTATCAAGCACAAGTCGTCGCCTTGAGAAGAGTAGGTCCAAGCCAGGTTCATCAAGTCTTTGCCGTGAGAGAAATTTTCAGTATAAGTTAGGGCCAAACTGGGTGCATATGCTGCAGTCTCTACAAATTCCTAGAGTACTTTACCATTTTAATTTAATATGTCTAGTAGAAGGATGGCAGACCTACCTTTCAAATACGAATATCATCGTTTTTTGACTCTAGTCATTCGAACACCCGAGTACGCCCATACTCAAGCGCTCCAAACCAAATGAAAACCACCTTAGTTATGCCAAAATGCACAGATCTCGTCGAGCGCTTTAACGGTTTAACATTCTACTTCAACACGCCCACGCCAGATAAGCTTGCAGGCACTAATAACTCGACTCAAGCTTGCCTGGAGACTGGAACCACTCACTAAGTAGGACCAGAAGCCTAGGAAGTTTCAGCTGAGTGCTGTGAAGCCAGGCTTATAGGTCAATGACCCATTGGCCACTCATCTCGCTATTATTAGGCAAAATCCATTAACAAAGATCAACACTCACGCACCCTACATGAGATTCAAAGTGAATAGCACTTGATATCTCAAATGGGTCACCGCGCCATTCCAACAGTGTTATAGGAGAAGTTCTTGATTCTTTGGCATGTGTTATGACTACTACCCTTATGCAAGTTCACCCACACGACGTTCTGAGAACAAGACTGTCCCTTAAACCTCTTCTGGGTTTAGCGCTAGTTACAGCTCTGCAACTTATATCACTTTTCCGTGTCTGTAAATCAACAAATGAAACAAGAGAAGCTATGTGAAGTCAACACGTTGTAAGTGCATTAAACTGTCACTATCCTTCCACCATTCACTCTATTAATCCCCTACCTCCCGCGCCACATAAGCAACGCGGATATAAAGTGCTTCTCACCGGCATTGTCAATAAATTTCTTAGACCACTCTTTTGTATTCATCAGCCTCGTCTAGCACGATCCTGACTATCTGCAGAGATATATATCTCTCTCTCTCTCACGCCGAAGATGAGTCTTCTAGCACACAACGCTTTTGGCCACTATAGCCCTATCCTATTGTGATCTTGAGGATGATCGATATGCCAATATGCGGCAAACGGGAAGCAGTGCCTGTTAAATATATCATGCCACTGGTGTATTTGTGTTTGCTGTGCCCCCAGCACAAGCATATCACTGCTGTATGCATTCAGCGGTCCAGATGCATGTGGGTATGGAAGCCTTCAGGAGTGAGATGACAGCTGTGCCGAGTATTCTGTGGACTCTGTTGAACAAAAAATTGTGCGTCCTGGGTTAGTCAAATGTTTGTTTGGGGCAGGTGGCCCGTGGGATGGGAGAGAAGAGAAGTCAACATTATATATACTCTCTTTGGTTAGGACCTTAGCAGCAGGCGCCACTTGAAGGGCAGCAGGCCTGCTGTATTCTTGGAGAAGGAAGTGGAGAGGATGTTCAGTTCGCCTATATAATCCATTTCGAGAGCTGATTTGCCTGACAACAAACAAGCCATTCCCTCTCAAGGCGTGAAGTTTGTCACACTGGCTGCGTCTATTATACGAGATTAAGGATCTTGTTTTATCTGTGACGGACAGCCTTATTTCGAAATCGGTAGCTGCAAGTGTTGCACCCAGAAGCCTATGCGAGCACAGTGAACCACAACATCTGTTCATAGTGTTTGATTATAGCACACGGTCAAAGACAGTGCTGTCATTAATCTCAATGAATTCAGCACTCCATCACAAGGAGGTTTCGATACACTTCTTATTTGTCAACAGTCATGAGTGTGCATCCTATTGCACAACACGCTGTTTGACACTTCCTTATACGATATCTTCCCTCGAACTTTTCAAGAAACCCACATCTTCTTCAAACAGCAAACACTTTCACCAGGTTTCGCACTCAAGGTACGGTTTAAGATGTCCTCAAGAGACCCCGAGGAGCTATACCAAGAAGCACTTAAGAAAGTCACTGAAGATGAGGGAACGGCATATCGATGCAGCCAGAGCGATATCGATGCCACGGGCATATTCACTCGTCACAACAAACTTCCCCTTGTGAGCGCCCTTCAGGCGAGTCAGGAGCTCATCCAGCACAACGCCCCAACAAGATCACCTCCGCACCACGAACAAGAGGCCATCCAATGCCTCAAGTCTGCTTGGACCGAGATGAGGGCGGGCTTCTGGTACTGGCATCCGGATCTGGTCATAAAATGCTTCTTCGATTTCGACATTGTCTTCTTCAGGGGGGTGCTCCGAGGAAACGTCTACGCTCGCTGGGCGGCTTTCTTGACCCGCGACGGAAACGGATACGGCTTCACTGCCAGAGTAGGAGATAGACGTGCACGTATCTGGCTGAACGCAGAGGCCATCTTCTTGGAAGAGGTCGCGATCTCTTCCTTCAGAACCATGTTCGCCACAATGCTCCACGAGATGTGTGTAAGTGTTACCCAACCAATCTAGCGTTTTCGAACCTCTTGTCTCTGACTTCGGATGTGCTAACTCTCGGGGACGAACAGCACGCCTATGAGATCGTGCGCGTTCGAGACGAAGAAGTCGAGAGTGAAGAACATGGACCAGACTTCGCGGCAAGGATTCACGCCGTGGACCGAAGAGCGAAGGAATTACTGAGACTCGCGGCAGTGGAGGATCACGAGTCGTTTCCCGAATCCCCTGTCGGAGAGGATGCTTCGGGCTGAAGAGGTCGTTGGTCGGTTGAATTGGTGGGCAGCGGTCCTAGGATAGGTAAAACCTTGTGTCGGTAAGGATCAGGGGGACGGTATCACAAGCCTGAAGAAGACCCAGTGTACGGCGTCTCACTCTTCAGCACGTTCGAATCAGCAGAATATATCACATTTCAGAAACCGGTCCACGTGAAAGTGCACCCACGCTGCCAATTAGCTTACCATAGATATAACCCACGTCCAATATGACCATCCCAAGACATGTCTCGCTCCAGCCGGTAGGCAACCAATCCGTGTCCCCATAGAGTAAAGACACCGCACTTTCCACATCCTGTCCCTCCACAACGCCCCTCGTAGAGTCTCACAAGCCTTCTCACTCAGGGATTCTTTCTCAGACAAGGGGGATCCTTTCAGGCAACGTCCCGTCCAAATGGAGAAATGACCTACCAAGTTTGCTACTTGGGACGATCCTCAACACATTTCGGCAAGCGGCAGCTTCTCAGACGCGACATATGTCAATAGCCCTTTCCGCGTGGAAAGCCCTATTTAGATGGGAAAGGTACCCAGGTATGTTGTTTTTCTCTTTTCTCTTTTCTCTTTTCTCTTTTCCTTTTGGCACCGCACCAAATCCTCACAGAAGCGACAACATCGGAATCAGAAGCACATCCATTCCTTCCTCCAACTGCAAACGCAATCATGCCCCCACCAGTTAGCCCACCATCGGTCATACCGCCTTTCCGCTCCGTCGTGTACCTGTGGCTCGTCATCGTCAGCCTCTCACTCGCCAGCACATCCATCTTCAACCCTGGCGACTACTTGCCCGGATCTCTGGTCATGGCCATCGAATTCGGACTAGCCACAACATGTCTCTACTGCATCGCCGGCTCATACTTTCTGACCATGAGCGATCGAACGGAGTACCGCGCGGCCATGGACTCTCATTTCACTATCAGTATGTTGGTTGCACTCATGCTGTGCTTTGGCAAGGTGGCCGAGAAGGTGATGGAAAGGGTCACTGTCAAGGTTCTCGTTCAGGACGTCTTGGTTCTTTGCTCCAAATGGATAATGTGGGCCATCACCCTCGGCATGGTGTCCGCGATCTGGATGCGTGGAGGCCTGCAGGCTTTGAAGCGTGAGGTTATGGCGGTGCCGGGCAATCTGTGGATTATACTGTACGAAGGCAGGATGTGACGGAGGGATGGCAGGGGACCATTATTCTAGTCTCTCCAATCTGAGAAATGGTGCCTGGAAGTGCAACAGCTTGGTTGTGCGACAGTCCTCTGGAAGCTGTCGGGATAGAACGGTGCGAAGGATCTTTGGGTACTGTTGGAATAGAGGGACGATGGCTAGAAGAAGCCCCAGTCAGCTTAGCAACTAATAATCACTATCTCCATCGATGAAGTCTTCTCGTACTGAACATGTCTATTGAACCGTTCATTCGCCCCCAATTCATCATATTCCAGCAGGCACTGCCATGGAACACACACACTCCCTCTTTACATCTCTTTCAGTCAGATCAACTCGGCATCGCCTGCCATCACGACCTCTCTGACAGCACTCCACCTCACAACCACCACATCCCCCCTCCGCATCTCAAACGCCGTATCCGTCCCCTCCACATACACCGGCTCTTCCACGTCCTTCAGTGCCCTCACAAACACAGCTTTATCCGCATCCGGTCCCTCCACCATGCTGATCCCCCCGGCCGTATCATCCATCCTCTGCAGGGACGCCGGAAACTGCGAGAGGAAAGAAGAACGGTAGTGCGCGTGGAGCAGGGAGGTATGAGCTGTAGCGTATTGGAGCTCGCTGGGGGAGAGGCGCGCTTTAGCAGAGGGATCGGTAAGGTGGTGGAGGGCGTGAGCGTCGATTTTCGCGATGCGGGCGCGGAGGAATGAACGGACGAGGAACTTGAAGCGTTCGAGTTCGGTCTGGATGATGATGAGGCGGAAGTTGGCTTTCGGGTCCGTGTTTCCCGTTTGCTCTTCCACGAGCTCAATCTTTTGCAAACGACAAACCATGCATCAGGCAACGCGCTTGGAGCCAAGGGGAAAGGGGCGACATACCTGCCTCTGTATCCTCTCTAGAATACGTTCCATCAAGGCGTCCGGCCATGGCAGTAGTTCTGGTGCACTTCGCTCCGTAATCCATGCCCGGGTGAGTTCTTGCAGATCTCGAGTCTCGCGGGGAACTGCATGGCTGTCTACCTCCGCCAAGATGTCGTCAATATCCATTGATTCTGCTGTTCTCCCATTATCGATTGGCTTGTTAAATCAGTAACAACAGGTTTGCACACTTCCAAGGTCATTGATGGGGGTTTGGTGCCATGATGGAAAAGCATTTCATTTATGAGCTTCAGTTCCCATGCCTTGGCGCCCCTCTAACCGATATAAGAATTGAAGCTACGGAAACAGCATGGGCTACAATTCTACGCGGAAGGAGCGCATACGATGATATCAAGTTACTCACGAGACCCTGATCAAAGCACGTCAAAGTTAATGATATGTTGTTTCATTGGTGGTCAGAGGTATTTAGACAAGGTAGAAAGACAAGTGCATTCAATTTTGCATGCTGGAATCAATGAAGGCTAAGCAACATATGCTCTCGCCGTACTCCCAGAGCTGTGCACTATCCCATTTTGAGGATGAAGAGAGCCCCCGAAGCTAGGTACTGTCTTCTCGTGGGGATAAGGGAGTCGTAATGTTGAGTGTTAGTTTTTTTTACCGGTTGAGGTGTAATACGACTAGGATGCCACCATGACGTTGTTGGAGCAGGTAGAATCTCTCCAAGAATCAAGACGTAATTCCCCCGTCTTCATGGAAGAGGTTGAGTTCGATAACGTCTATAGCATGGGGCTCAAGAACTCAGAGCGTAGTCGGAAAAGGTTTGAGGAGAATTCATAGGATTTCTGTGCGTTCGCAGTAGCGCACAGTGAGTGCGGAAAGACGGATTGTCGCACGCAGCGGTAAAAATAACCGCAGTCGGAAGTGACAGGGTGTGTCTCGGGTATCGATAAGACGGTAAAGTAGAAGAGATCCGGATAGGTGGAGCCACCGAGGCAAGATGGCATGCAAATTCGGCCGTGACGCAAGTCGGCGATCAAGAGGATGTAAGTCGCCACATTTACCAAAGATGGATTCACCGGCCCACATTTCAAAGCATGCCAAACGCCGATGGATGCAACGGTAACAGAGGTCGAGCAGCGAGGAGAGGGTTCCAAGGGTGAAATGGCTGTAACGATGATGCTGAAACGAATTTGGTGAATGCGAAAATTAAAAAGACACCATACGTCTTGATTGCATTCGCCGCGAGATCGTGTCAGCATCGACTGCCATATCCATACCTGTCATGAGAGAGCTAGATTGCCGGCTGGAAGCGGTAGGACTATCGTCTACCTGCTGTCCATGCTGACCGAATGCGAAGGTTTGTGCTCTACTCAGTTTCCCACGCTGTTGCTTGATGCGTCCGAGGCCACGTTCACAAGCGTTGGCGTGCTCCTGCGCAGCCATTTCGACATAATTTTGGGGATAGCATCGAAGTTTGTGGTCCATGAAGAAGGAGCTGTAGCCACCATCTAAAATGTACACTTCTGGATAGTTGAGTTTTGGATATTGATGAGCATTGCAAGCCCGGTCTTTGTGACGTAGAAATTTTGCCCTGAACTAGGTTAGCACTAGTCGCTTCTAATAACCTGGAATACGCACATGATAGGAGCGCGATGTGCTGAGTACTCGCAATGGAATATTAGTAGCGTGTTTTCCGATGGTGGCGATTCAAACAACTGCATCGCTAATCGTTCTTTGTCGTTGACATTTATGGCGCCCTCGATGTGGCCTCCTTCATACTCGTACTCGAAGCGGCAATCAATAATGATAGACCGATTAAAGCATTGGCCGTATTTGCCATCCAGAACATCGATCATGGTGTCTTTAGTGATTCGGGGTAAGCTCTCTTCGTCCGAGTTGAAGTGTGGCAGCTGTAACCTCGGGGGGTCATCAATGTCCATGATAGAATCCAGACAAGCGGCCGAGCAAGCAGCCTTCTCCTGCTTTATCACATCTCCTGGGTGTTCGAACATGCTGAGAGAGCGACGAAATTGTTTGCGGGGACGTTGCAAAGGGTTCGACGGTTTACGGACGTGACCGACGATAGGTGATCCAATACTTCGTAGGTGTCCATTTATACCGGACGAAGCTTGTTTGAATCTTGGAGGGCCCATCGGCAAAGGTGCTGGTGAATGTGCAGAATGTGGTCGGCCATCTCTTTGAGGGGAAGGTGCAAAGCACTCCTCAGTGGACATCATAGAGAGGGAAGACGCGGAGGGACCGTTGCCAAATTTGAAGGGCTGGCATTCGGTGCGAGCAGACTTCAACGAAACTGATGTTGTCGTCAAGCCTTTGGTGCGGGACAGCGAAGGTCTCAGCAAGGAGGATCTTCTACGCCTGTAACGAAAGTCAGATCGACACAGCTTGTTCCACCAAAATTCAGAACTTGCTTACTCTGCAGGTGCCGGCTGTTTCGGTGGCTCCGTCGGAGAGTCTTGCATAACATCTTCCATCAGAGATGGTGTAGCCTCCTCCATTGGGGATGTCAGCGGTGTAGGCTCGACTTGGGTTGCGACAACGAAGGGGGCCTTATGCGGCAGCGGTGATATCTCCATTGGGCCAGGCGAAGAGGAAGGGAGCGGCGGGGTGCTCGCGCGTTCTGTTCTATGTAAGCTGAAGCCGTGCCAGTCCAACATACGCGTCTTACCTCGGCCATTGAGTGTCCCAAATAGGTTCGAGGAGAACAGTGATCGACGCGGAGTTGGTAATTGGGGACTAAAGTTGTCAGCATTGTAACAAAACAACAGTGATGTAGAGGTTGGTAGTACCTTTGGTCGATGTGAAAATTCTGAGACAAGTCGGCGGCAAGACTTGCTGTTGGGGAGGAGCCTCGTACAGGCTTGAGATTGAAGTAGTCCGTAGGTGCCTTTGCCATGCTAAGGTCTTTGAAATTGAAGCTTGACGGCCCAAAATTCAATTGGCCTCCACATTGTCCTCCGTACTGGGGATAAGAAGTTTCTGCTCCTCCCCGACCACCCCAGTGTCCGAATGGGAGGGAAGGCGGCTGCATAGCAGCCAACGGAGAAGACCGTTCCATGTTCTCGATCGTACGTGTCAGCTGTCGCTTCGATTGAGATTGTTCGAGGGATTGGCGTCAAAGTCTAAGGTATCGAGGTCCTCCAAGGCAAATGGACTGAGGTCGTGATGGGTCGGGGACAGAGGATGCTGGGCGTTGCTGAAGATAGAGATTCCCAATGAAGAATCAATCTGTGGTTTAAGCTGCTGTACCTAAGGCATGATGGTAAGATGAATACAAAGGGGAGTGGTGTTGCTCGGTCCAGCCTGCAGGCAGCTGCTCCTCCAAGTCCTTCTTTCACACTGGGTATGACCTCCCAAGGAATGAAGTGACTTTCAGCGGATGAGACTCGGGGGAGAAACTGCCCCGTGCAGAGAAGAAGATGTTTGGCGAGTGGAGGGAGAAGGGTGGAGAAGAGCTTCTCACTCCTTGATAAAGAGAAAGCGGGCTGAGAAGCTGCTGGTTTACCTGACAACGCTGGGATGCTTCCGGCGGTTGCAGAGCTAACTAGCGTTGGCTTCGAAAGGAGGGGTCCTCCGGCTCCGACCAAATCCTGGTTCTACACGAGGGATTCCCGTTCCATTTTTTCTGGAGATTTTCGATCAACATGTGGCCAATTGCAAGGTTTGAATACTCTACATCTATTTACGAAGCGCTGGACTTGGAAATGAGCTACAAAGGGCTGTACATCTGGCATGGTGGACACGCTGCAGGGGGAAGAAGCACCCATTCTCTGGTGGGTCATAGGCACGGATCTCGATCAGATTTTAGGGCTTATCCGTTTTCAGGATGATGCTGCGCATTCATAGGCCGACGGGCCGGGTTGGCTGAGGTTGCAGAAGTTGCAGTAAAGCCATCATCCCAGCACAATCGTCCGGAAACATGATCAAGTTGCTTTTCCATATAGCTGATAGGACCAACCATCGCTTACTGAATAGATTAGGCCTCCCGCGAAGGTTTTTAGCTGAGGGGCGCAGGAATACGATCGTGGTAGGTGGACGAAACTCAGGAAAGACTCCGGAATTTGGAATATCTACGGTACTCCGTAAGGAGAAACAAGCTCAATGCGTTGGATTCTGGCAGTTCTGACTGTCTGAAATGTCGAGAGACAATTGGTGTGACGGGGAATTTTGTTTAATCGTGATACCTAGATGATTGATACCGTGTGTATGTGTGTGCCTTTTGTCTTCTGAGACAAGGCTGAGCCAGGCAAGCCCAGGCAAGCCACGGGCAGAATTTATCTCTTTATCTCTCGTCATTATGGTCCCGCAATCGTCCCGTTAATGGTAATCTGGAAATGGGAAAGGAAAAGGAAAAGGAAAGGTGGAGTCGGACCAATTGCTTCACCGTCCCATGGGTTCCACATTCTGGTTGCTGGGTGACCATACGCGCCGCTTTGGTCCACAATTTTGATTCGTTCTTCAGCCAGCGCTTCCCACCTATCCAACTCCGGTCACGCCGATCTCAAAGGGGACTCGAAAAACGCCTTGAAACATAATGATGACGATCATTATTGTTGTCTATCACAAAGTAACCAAGTCACAATTGCTTGGTCAATATCCAAGAGACACAAAACTAAAAAAGCTTGGAGTTTGGAGACGGCAATTTTGGCGGGCGCTGTGACGTGATTGAATTGACCTTCATTGCCGTCGCGACAGGTTGGTAAACACACAAAACGCGCTAGAGGGATGCCGAAGCCCGATATCACGTGCATAATAAGCTAAAGTAGGCTCGCTAAGCTTCGTCCTAGCGCTTCACGCTTGCACCCCCGACTGAGGCTCGCACCCATAAAAGATTGGGCAAAGCATGAAGCTCGCTCGTAGCAAGGCTCCTTAGGGGACTTGCCGGTAGCATTCTGCTACAATTGCTAGGTAGGTATCACAAATTCAGCTACGGTATTGGTATTGGTAAGACTGCTAATATGAAGCGCACGACGGTGCAGCTCAATGCTATTGCTGGCTGAATTCATACGGTAACAGGCTGGCCGGCAATTCCAGTCGTCCAAATCTCGCACTGATTTTGCACTTTGTCTACATTTCCCATGTGGGATGGAAAGGTTGACTCATTTTCTATTGGAAGCATCTATTCAAGCAGCAATACATACAGCATGATCTGGGCTCTCTTCTCCAACGATCCTAGACGTGATCGAAGAAGTCCCCATGCTTCAAGACTTCCATGTACCTTTTGCCCTGCTCATAAGGATTCTGGATAGCCTTATCACTATATTTCATCAACGCGCGTGTCGCTTCCTTCTCCAGAGCTGGGACCTCTTCAAGTACAGAGGCCCATTCCTCGATCCGAGCTGAGATACTTCCCTTGTAGGAGTTGAACATGAACTGATCCAGCGCCCACAGACGCAGCTTCGATTCTGATTGCGTCTCCCTGTAAGCGAGTCGCAAGCCCAGTGGGCTTATCGAGTGTTCTGGAAGTTCGCCTCGCACGTGACAGTGGAGTATCTGAAGCATCGCGTGGTCCCGAAAGGTGGGGCATTTAAGTTTGTTCCCAAGGATCCAGGCTTTGACGTACGGCTCAGAGTTTGAGGCTACGGTACCGACTCCCCCCACGTACAGCCACTGAACGAGAAGCTCGAACGTCTCTGGGTCGTCCTCGAGAAGGGCGACTTTGTTGTTTTCAATGATGGTGTTGAAGAAGGGCACATGGTGCGTGAGGAGATTCCTTGGGATGCTCCATGTGGTGGCGACCTTTGCATCGCCAACAGTCACGAGGACAGAGGTGGGATCTCTCAGCCTGTTCATGATCAGTATCTAACGATGTGTGCTTGAACCTTGCGGCCCAAGTGTTTCAAAGAAAAGCTAACAGTTTGAGACCCTCTCGACTGCGAACATCAGCAACGTTGGTTGACTTGAAAGCACCACCGGCACCAGCAGAAATTGCAGACCGTGTGGGCAGGCTAGAATGCGGAGCTTCCACTGTGAATGGATACGGGGGAGAAAGCGGGTTGCCGAAAGGATATCTCGGGGTTGAGCTTGCCATGGTAAGTCTCCAGTTAAGCAGTTGCAGGAAAGATATGGCAGACTCTGTTTGAAAGACCTATGCTATGCGATACCAGGGGAAAATGGAAAATCGAAAGAGTGGGGAGCTGTGATTTAATGTGACCGTCAGCGTTTGTGTCCTGCATCTCTTTGTTCCAACAGTGCGTCTGTAATTGAGACCTGCATGTTCCAGTCGCTTCTGGACAATTCCGGCAGCGACGCGGGGGGGCGATGTTCTTTGAAGGTGCTAGCACCTTCGCGGTGCCGCACAATGGCTGCTGGGCTTGGAGCTTGATCTTGAGTGGAGATCGAGCTGGTTGTGGGTACGAGGTTGCGATTGGGACTTTGTATGGCATAGATGGGTCGGACGATACCTTCATAGAAGAACAATTAAGGGCTTGCATGCGAAGGAATCCATGTTGACGACATCGGATGAAACGCAAGGAATGGGAAGTGGAGTTGTGTATTGAACGAAGGAGAGCATTCTCATCGGGGATCATGGACACCATCTTTGAAATGTTAAACCCGATTAGATTACTCTAATGCTAGAGTTGTAGTGCCATACATCGCTGTATCACGCAAGATTCTCGCCTTTGCCCATCGCAACTCGCCATACACAGATGAAGAGGCCCTTTGGATTCGATCTCCCTTTAGGACGGTGGAGGCGCGTCTGCACCCGTGGTGGAGGTGCTGTTCGAAGGGGGACAGTCCGGTCGGCTGAATGGGGTACCCTGGGGTGCGGTGGTGCAGACATTGTCACCGGCGATGAGGTTCGTGCAGTTGGGGTTGTTGATAAGCGGGTTGAAGGCGTAGAAATCCGCCAGGGTCAGATTGCCAGCCGAGGAAGTCGAATTGGCGGTCGAGGCGACGACGGAAGCGCAGGTGTCGCCCGGCTTGACGGTGTAGGTTGAGCAGCATCCGGGGATTTTGCTCGGAGATGGTCAGCTTCCACATCCAACCATTTCTGATGATCCTTGGCTCACATTGTAGTGTTGGCGATGAGGTTTGTGCCCTCGAGGTTGAGGCAGTTGAGAGCTATGATGTCGGCTGTTGACACGGATTGAGCCTGGGAGATTGTTCGACAGGAGTCATTCGCGACGACGGTGTAGTCGTGAGCTGGGAGACATTGCCTGTGTTCGACGGATTAGTAGCTATTACCTGTAACGCGCGAAGACACCCACCCTCTAGTGGAGATTACCCTGCTGCCAGCAGCATGGACGCCCAACGTGGAGGGTGCCAAGGTAGCCATGAGCATGACTGCTGCTGGGCTCAAGCTCGGCGAAGTGCTGAAATGCATGGTGTTTGTAGGAATGTGATGGACTAGTTTGGGTACTGTGAGAGTGAAGTGTAGAAATGAAAATGAGACAGCGATCAACGCAGTGAAGAATTGAAGTAGTGTAGAGAATGTTTAAAGATTTTTCTGGACATGCATCCACCTTATATATTCAGCGAAGAACTGCCTGGAAGCTGACCAGACATAGCGTGAAACGCAGAGCCTGTAAATTCTTGACAGTGGGACTCTGTTTCTAATTCAGTTACCCAAGATCGTTCTCATCTTTTCAGGAGATCCTGCATTCTTGGGCCACAAATGCACGGTTCTCGAGGGCGATTGTGAACTCATCTACCCTCGACGTTTACAAAACATGGCTTGCAAACGGCTGAAACAGAGCGGGAGTCGGCAGATTCCATGCAATGTTTCAAAGATGGGAATACAGCAGATGATGCCACTTTCCAAGTGTTCCTTTCTCCGGCGGGTTTTATTGCGGTCGCAGGGCACAATGACTCATACTTCTAAACAAACCTGCAGATTCAGTTTGACATTCTTCGAACATGGCGTCAGCGTACGAGATTGACTCCGAGACATCAGAGTGTTTGCAGGGTACATTTGTATCAACATGGTGAAGCCAAGAATCACAAACATTGCTTGTAGGCTCGCAGTGAGCAGTGAGAGTAGGCAAGGTGTCAGAAGAGATAGCAGTTGAAACAGGTACAACTCCTCAAACCCTTGGTCAAGGCAGCATCTGAGGAATTTTCTGAGCTGTTTGATGCTCCATCCTCGATCATGAAGTAGAGTAGTACAGAATTCCGGTCCCGACTCCCATTGCTCCTGCCGCGTTGGCCCCGCTACCTCGCTTAGTCATTACTCTAGCAGCTGCAAAAATTGCAGCCAATCACGAAAACTTCTTGACTTTTTGCAAATTGAATCTTGCGACATCCACAGCGTCGGCTGAAATTATCATGCTGAAGAAGAGACGCAGGGAGCAGCCTGCTATCGACGTACAGCTGGTGGAGATCTATGAGGATTTAGCGAATGTCGATGAAGATATTAGACTGAAAGCCGCCCAAGCTCTGCTCACGAATTTTGTAGCTGACAAGAGATCCACGGGGGAGCAGCTCAATGAGATTGTGAGGAGGCTTTTCAGGGGCCTGTGCAGTGGTCGGAAGGCTGCTCGATTGGGCTTCTCGGTTGTGCTTACTGAACTCCTAACCGAACTTTTGGGCCTAAGTGGAAGGAGTGTGGCAGGGTTTCAAGATATCTTGGAGCTGATTGAGACTCTGAAGAAGCAGAGCCAAGTACCCGGCAACGTCTCCGGCCAGGTATGTGGTTCCGGGATAAGCCCACACCTGTCGGGCTGTTGAACATAGTGTGTATAGGAAGAGCGAGATCACCAATTTGGACGACTCTTTGGCGCGGAGTCTATTATCAAGTCAGGAATCCTGTTCCAGCCGAACAACGGGGTAGAGGCCTGGTCCGATGTCTTAGACGTTGTCTATGACTTGGCAAAGAAGAAGCCCTGGCTAAGGGAAGAATGCGGCTTCATCTTGTTCAATTCGGTTCAAATCTTGAAGGGGAAAGACGTGAAGTTCGCCCGACTGATTATTGACAAGTTGCAGGCCAATGGAATGTCTAAGACACCCCAGGGCCTAGCAATATGGATTCGGACTCGGGCGGAATTCCCTTCGATTGAACTCCCTCGGGCCGTGTGGCATCACGACGACCCATTGAATGTCAAAGAGAAATCCAGATTAGCCAAAATATTGATGGAAGCTCCTTCGATCAATTCGCCACAGGATAGAAACGAACCAGAGGTTACTACAAAAGGTGCTTGGACTACTAAACTGCAGTTTGCGTGGGATGTGATACTAGCAGAGTTGCTGGATATTCGACCACAAGGTCTGCAGAAGAGTACAAAGCCTGCGAAACGTATCAAATTCGCTAGCTTTTGGGAGGAATGCATTGACAGTACGTAGTCTTGTGTCCAAGAAGAGCCCGTACTAAGGAAGCCAGATACGTTGTTTGCCGCCTCATCTTCAGAAGAACGGAAGTACTCGGGATTCTTGCTATTTCAGCGAATGATTCCTAACACACCCGTGAAACTGATTTCTGACCTATTCACAAGAAACTTGATGCGAAGTCTCATCAACCAGCTTGCCTCCCCAGACCGTTATCTCCACCGCGCTGCCGATAGATCCATCAAGGCGATACTTGCCAGAGCTCGCGAGAATCCAAACACCAGAGCACCAATTTTAAAAGCGCTCTTAAATCCTGTATACGGAGACATGAATTTCGATAAGATAACAAAGACCAAGACAATTGAAACTCTGATCTCTTTGGTGAATGACCCGGCTTTTGAGCAAGTGGTTGAAGTGTACGAAGACTTGATCCTGCGACCTGGGGTGGAAGATGAGAAGACCGCAGCTCCGAGACGGCAGTCTGCAGCTGACCAGCTTGTCTTGGCTGTCCGATCCATACAACATCATCCTACTGAAGAAATCCTCGCGAAAGGCGAACGTTCATTCAGTATCCGCAGGGTCTTGGCTCTTCTGGCAAAGTACGCTTACTTCGATGTCGACAATGCTCCGGACGACCGAGGTCTTTGTCCAACTCCGAAGATCTCGCAAGCATCACGGGAGATGTTCAGAATGCGTATCTCCTCATGTTTATCGAGCCTAGTCGTTAAGCCGACAAGAGAGCCGTCCTACTTTGCCTACGAGCTTGTATGCAATATCCGTGGTCGAGAAGAGAATCAGAATCATGCCCAGGCCGTCTTGAACGCCGATGGCAATGTGCGTAGCGTACTTACCAAAGCGTGGGAGACATTGGGAAAGGTACATCAACAATCTAATCATTTGGCCATTTCAGACGGAGAACAGCGGTTCTTCCGTGCTCTCGAGCTCTTGTACTCCTTGACCATCCTACAGGTGCATAATGAGGAAGCCGATGCAGTTGGTATACTGAGCGAACTCAACGGCAGCTTCAAGACGCTACATCACAAGAAGAAGCGTCCTCAAGATTCTGCGACACTGATCGAGATACTTTTGAGCTTCATAGCAAAACCCTCACAACTATTCCGACGTCTAGCTCAAGAAGTGTTCACGGCTTGTGCCTCCGAGCTTGATGAAACTGCTTTACGATCCATGCTCGCGGTAGGAATCATGGTCCCGCTTGATGATAGCAGCGCTGACTAGCTCAGGTCCTGGAAACCAAGGAGAATCTGTCGGGCCAGTCACAAATGTTCGATCAGGCAGATGAAGTTGGGGAAGTGGGCTCTGCATCTGACGTCGAGGAAGTCGATATGGCTGAGGCCGGGTCCACAAGCCCTTCCACTGACGAAGAATCTGATGGAGGCTCCAGCGACACAGATGCTGCCGACTCGGATGAAGACGGTGATGAACTGGAAGCACTCAATGCAAAGCTTGCACAAATTGTGGGCAATCGGACTGGCAAAGAAGACCTAGACACAGAGGACAGTTCCTCGTCAGACGAAGAAATGACGGACGAGCAAATGTTCGAGTTGAACGGGTCTCTGGAGAATATCTTCAGAGAGCAAAAGAAGGTCACGAGCAAGAAGACTGAGAAGAAAGATGCCAAAGAGAACATAGTCAATTTCAAAGGCCGTGTATTGGATCTACTGGAGATATACGTCAAGCAAGAGCACGGCAATGGTCTAGCTCTAGCTCTTTCCCTACCGATCCTCGTGCTGGTACGAACGACAACAAGTCCAGTGGTATCCCGCAAGGCGTGCGAAGTGATGAGAGAATATGCTCGGCTTTGCAAAGGTGACGGGGTGCCTCACATCGAGGACGCAGAGGCTGTATTTGATCTGCTTCAATCTGTTCACATTGAAGCTATGAAGGAGGGCTCGAACGCCCTTGCCAGCGCATGTAGTCAGGCAAGTTTGCTTCTCGTGAGAGTGCTAGTCGCTCACGATAGGGAACATCTGCGGAGGGTGGTGAGGATCTATGGAGCCACGCAAGAGAACGCTCTGTTCAACTCTAGCTGTAAGGTGAAGACGTCGTTCTTCACGGATTGGCTCAATTGGTTTACCTCAGCGAGGAAGTGAGCTACGACTCCGCCCATTCTTAGGTGGCGTTGACCGTCAAGACTTCCAAGTACAGTTCTCGTTGCTCATAAGGGTCCCTCACGTCTTCACAGCCCTTGTGAATGAATACCCTCACGAGGTCGTCCCCAAAGTCCCCGCAGTCTCTGTTAAGAGTCACCCATGCCTCCGCCTCGCACTCAGCTGGACAGTGCAAGATATCTTAACGGAGTTGGTCCAGAAAGACTCTGCGAAGCTTTGATCCAGGAGCAGATCTTTCACAGGCGGTGCCCACATTGTAAGGCTCTATACGGTTTACGTTCAATTCATCAATCAAACCAAGCATTGCAAGATCTTTGAAGATTGCACAACCAAGCTTGTCTCCGAGTACCCACGCTTGAATGAGGGTCTGGACAGTGGATGCGCAGCAGTGTAGAGGACTGTCGTGGTCGTGGTCGAGATCGCAATCTTTGGGGCTGCCGCCGATCTCGCCAACATATAACCACTGAGTGAACAGAGCGAAGGCGTCGATGTCGTCTTCCGGGAGGGTGACGACTTTGGAGTTTGCTTCTGTAAACGACCCATTCAGAGCTGCAGCAAAGAACGGTGATGATCTGGTAAGGAGTTCTTTTGGCAAATGCCACGTTTTTGCATTGTCCACGGTGCCAACGATCACTGCGATGGGCTCGGATGTAAGACTGCGATAAAGATTAGTCAAGAGGATATGACGCTCCTTTCGTTAGCTCAGAGGAAAGTTCACTTACAGCTCGAGACACTCTGTGGTCTTGACGCCTTTGTAGACTGCGGTGTCTGGTATTGATTTTGACATGGTGGAGACTGTCGCCGGGTTAATGAGATGCTATTTGATGATTGAATAGGATCGGAACCTGCAATGATTCCGAACAATCTGACCGTAGCAGTTGTAAGTTCACCGACTGCTTTGATGCAAACATCGAGTGGCTTTTCGAGGAATTCATGTTCTAAGTCAGTCAAATGGTCAAGTGAAATTGAGTGTGGGTGAACTATTAATGATCAGACCCAGATGAGTACTTTGCGTTCAGTACCTCAATCTGTGACTATGAAACTCATTAATTTCCCGCACCCCTCTCTGGATGTCATACACAATTGCCAACGCATTAAAAAATTTACTTCTTGCAAGTCGTTGATGAACATTTCTTCGGGGAAGTTCAAACATCTCTATCAGTATCAGTGTCACTTGCATATTATCAAGCCTCACATACACTTCTACTTCAACTTTTCTCACCAAGCCTCGCGGTAATCAGATCAGCTCAAGATTCAGCATGGCCAATACCGGAACCTCACCCACCCATAGACGGTGTCAACGGTCCAGAGGGTCTTGCACTGTTCGTGCACAGTTTATACATGGTATTTGAGTCATGCTAATTAATTCGGCTTTAGTCTAGAAGATACTACCACAGTTGTTGTCACGGTTGGAGGTGAAGATGAGAAGGTCGCTTGGACCTTGCCAAAGAGCCTTCTCACCCACCACTCGACATTCTTCAGCGCCGCTCTCAACGACACAGTTGTCAAGGCACGAACGGAATCCATAACTATGCCAGAAGATAAGCCTGTGACATTTCGCCAATTCGTCCAATGGCTGTACGTTGGACACATCAAGACAAATAACGAAGACGAATGGCTGGGAGCTTGGGTCCTCGGGGACGAGATTGGCAGCATTGCGTTTCGGAACTGCGCGATGACCAAATTGGTTGAACACTATTACAATTTTCGTTCGGCGACTGTCGCAACCGTTTACCTTACATCCGTCTCTGGCTCAAAATTACGCAAGTGGGCTGTTGACGAATTTCGGTTCAGGTTGAAGGCAGGGGCTATGAACGATGAAGCGGGTTGGATGTCAATGGTGGAGAGCGAGCCTGAGTTCGCGATCGATCTTGCCAAATCGATTGTAAGAGGAGATAAAGTCAAGAGGCGTGGTGCTCCTTTGAAGGATCTCTTCGAATAGTCACGCCTTAAAGCGTGGGAAATGCTGGGTGTTGAGGACTGCAGTGAGAAGTGGAAGAATGAAGCTCGGAAGGTTTGGCGGGAGACCAAGTACACGGAAAGAATAGATAGAAATATCGAAAATCTCATGATGACTTCACCCTCTTGTTCACATGATTTTATACTAACGTCCGTTGAGAAAGTCGCAAGGATTGAGGCAATTTTATAGACTTGAAATATGACGCTAGAGGGTTACTGGGCCAACGCATCGTAAGCCAAACATAAATGGTCAACAAGACTTGCAACGTATATTTCAAGTTTTTTTTATCTTGCACTTCGTGATTCGGACGTCTTTGGTACGCTGACGATGGAGGACCTAATCAATTTCGACATCATTGAAACTCACAAGGAAAATATTCAGTCGCTTCCCGGAGGCCGATCTGCAAAGGCACTCGCGGCCACATTCGCCCCTACATTTTTGCGCCCACTAGGACCTACTCCAGGAGACACGAGGAATCTCAACGATGCGATTCGAGAGGAGTACGAGTTGGAGCTGATTGCAATTGCGGACTCGGACGACCCTTTAGATGTCTACGACCGATATGTGAAATGGACCTTGAGTGCCTACCCCTCCGCTCAAGCAACACCAGAGTCGCAACTACGATCACTTCTTGAGCGAGCTACCAAAGCTTTCCAGTCTGCGACGCACTACAAGAACGATCCACGATACCTGAAACTATGGCTGAGCTACATTCGATTCTTCTCAGACGCTCCCCGAGAGACTTTCGCATACCTTGCAAGACACAATATTGGCGAAGGCCTTGCACTTTTCTACGAGGAGTTTTCGGCGTGGCTTGAAGGGGCTGGAAGATGGACACAAGCAGATGAGGTTTACAAGCTTGGAATTGAGCGAGAAGCTCGCCCCGCAGAGCGCTTGATCCGCAAATTCGGTGATTTCCAACACCGATTCGAGTCTCGAGTGCAGAGTGAAAACGAGCCTTCGTCTCCAGCGCTACCGACGGTACGACCAGCATTGGTGGCAAAGATGGACCCTTTCGCGGTATCAACACCTCGATCTTCAGACCCTCAAGCTCCACGATTGCCCTCGGGGATTGGAGGGTCATCAACAGCACGGGGCGGAAGACAAAAGCTTGCAATATTCAGCGACGCTGATGGACCAGCACATGATGCCAGTACTACCGGCGAAGCAGCCAAAGGGTGGGATAACATTGGAACGATAGCAGATCGTAAGAAGGAGAACGTCATGGAAGCTAGGCCTTGGACAGGAGAGACTCTGAAGGCCGGCAAGAAGACAGGTGGAGTGCCAAAGATGGCGATCTTTAAAGACGAGGTATGTTCTGCTTGTGAGATATCTCCGCACATATGTTTACGATCATAGGACTAATGGCTGGCATTCTGGCGTCATGTATTATTTAGTCAAGCGCGCAAGTAACGAATACCAATGAATCAAATGTTTCGAGATTCGCAGATCAACAACAGGTCACAAATCCCCGTACAGGCAAGATCGAACGTGTCTTCGTGAATTTAGAAGCGGTATACCCTAATGATAATGATGATGGCGAAGAGTTGAGTTTTGAAGAATTGAGAGCCAAGTCGAGAGGGTGGCTGAATCGTGATTGGGCCGCTGAAAGCAAGCAGAGGATAGCAGAAGTAATCCAAGCTCGTGATGCAGAAGATCAATGCTCTACGGCTGCCTCCGCCGCGAAAGAAGCCGTCGAGGTTTTGCAACCTGCTCGCCCCAAGCCAGACACCCAGAGCAGATCCAATACGCAGCTCGAGACTACGATCGCTGTGGACATTGGACGCGAAGGCAAGGCTGGACGTCCGAAGAAGACGAAGGTTAGAGAGGTAAAGGGAGAAACCCAGACAAGTATGATTGAGGGCTGCCAATTTCGAAGTAAGGAGCTTACATCTTGCAGTCATGACGAATCTCGAATCGCCTACGGGGCCGAAGTTGAGGCGCAAGAAATCTGCAGAACCTACTATGACTCTTCATACCAAAGCAGCCACCGAAGATATCTTGGACATCTTCAATCAGCCTCTTAGAAATGTCGATCCAATGGCGGGTCCAGATGATAGTGCTGATGATAGCGATTACGACGATGACGACTACACTAGCGCAGGAGAAAGCACAGGGACTGGAAGAATTTCTGGTACTAGTGAATTCGGGGATACTGAGCCAGACGTCAAGGGTGTGACGGCTCACGAGGATACTAACGGTGCTGCTTCGAGTGTGAGCCCGTGGTCTGATTTCACTGCAAGCAAGCACGTTCCGAACCTGGAGACATATGAGCCTGAAGAACAAGAAGCCACGAATGGAGCAGACCTGGACGGTTTCGTGGTTCTCGAAGAGCCTGCCCCAATCGGTGAAGAGAAAGACGAAGACATCGATCTGATAACGCCCATTTCTCCTGAGCCAGAGAATGGAGCAATTCGACCAAGATATGTCCCTATACCACCAGAGGATTACGAACCGCCTACACGACCATATAGAGATCCGTCCCAGGTATCTCAAAATCGACTTCCGTTCATGACGCCGATCGTTGAGAAGACTGAGTCCTCAATGGGTGCTCTGACTATTCGAGAAGAGAAAGACTATTTCAATTCGAAGACTCCATCGAGGCACCAGAACAAGGGCCATGCAACGCCTCAAATTGACGAGGAGCTTCTCAGCAGTCCTTTCCAGGAAATCGTCAACGAAGCACCGCCACCACGCCTTCCAAAGTTAAAGATTGCCAAATCGAAGACTGCGCTGAACTCGGCAAAAGATCCTAAAGGACCTATTATCAAAGATGCACAATGCAATCCTGTCGATGACTCTGTCCGTAATAGCATACTGGAGAACGTCCAACCACCATTAACATCTTACTCGGGATACTATGACTACAGACCCCTGACCTGCAACAAAGGCCCAGAAATCCGCAAATTCATCAAGGCTCTTGCAAAGGCAAAGGGTGGATCCGACAAGACTACCACGTCCATCTCTATGCCACCAACCCTTCGCTTTCCCCAAGCGTCAACGAAGACGTACACCATAAAGCGCGAGCTCGGCAAGGGCGCTTTCGCACCTGTATACCTCGCTGAACAAGAAGACAGCTCCGATCCAGAAAACAACGCCCTTGTGGCAATGAAATGCGAGCACCCTCCCACATCCTGGGAGTTCTACATAATGTCCCTACTGCAAAGCCGCCTCCCCTCTCCCCACCGTGCTTCACCATCTCTCCTCAAACCACATTCAATGCACCTCTTCGCTGACGAAGGGTACCTCCTTGAAACCTATCTCGACCAAGGGACACTTCTCGACCTCGTCAACCTGGCCAAAACAGACCCCTCACACTCAACGAACGGCACGCTCGACGAAAGCGTCGCCATGTTCTTCACCGTCGAACTCCTGCGCACGGTGGAAGCTATGCACGGCGTGGGCATCCTGCACGGCGACCTCAAAGCCGACAACTGCCTCGTCCGCCTGTCGAAGCCCGAAGAGAAGGAGGAATGGGACGCCACGTATCGACCCGACGGCAGCGCGGGCTGGGCCTTGAAGGGTCTCTGCTTGATCGACTTCGGTCGAGGCATCGACATGCGCGCCTTCAAAGAAGACGTGCAGTTCGTGGCGGACTGGAAGACGGGCAAGCAGGATTGCGTCGAGATGCGCGAACTGCGGCCCTGGACGTACCAGGTCGACTACTGGGGCGTCGCGGGCGTCATACACAGTCTCCTCTTCGGAAAGTACATCGAGGACGTGGCCGTGGACGAGAAAGACGCCAACGGCGAACAAGCGGGCGGTATCGGGCAGAAGAAGAAGTACAAACTCAGGGAAGGCCTGAAGAGGTACTGGCAGACGGAACTGTGGACCGCGTTGTTTGAGATCTTGCTGAACCCGGCCGCGAACGTGGAGGCCGAGGTCGGAGGCAAACTGCCCTGTGCGGTGGGTTTGAGGCGGTGTCGGGAGGGCATGGAGGAGTGGTTGGCGGGTGAAGGCGGGAGGAGGAACGAGGGCTTGAAGGCTGGCTTGAGACGGATTGAGGAGAGGATTAGGGAGAGGAAGGGGAGGTGAAGTAGGTAGGACATGGACTTTGTTTTAAGAAGAATGCATTGCGAGGTGTTTCTGGAAAAGATGCATCTCCCGGAGTTATAACGAATCGAGCATGCATGGCGCTTTGGTTCATTTTGTATACCTATCGTACATGTCTGCATTGCACATCTCTTGCGCTTGCCACAATATATCCAGCAACCTCAAGTGAATAAATACTGGGCGGTATCCATGATCATCATTTTGGCTTCCGCTTCTTCATGAGATACCCCATCATCATCTCGTCATCTAGCCAATCTTCCACCCGGTAAACGCCGTCGTCTTAAACTCATCATCAACATCCGTAATGCTCGCGAATATGTCCATTACAGGGAGCGTGCAAGACCTTGAGCTTTTTTTTCTAGAAGAAAAGAGAACCGAATCGTGATCGTAGGAATTGTATGTAAATGCGTGACAAGTGCAGGGTCAGTGAGGTGCCTCTCGTGTGCCCATTGTATCCACGTGGCAATGTCGTATGAAGAGGGGTTTCTCTTACCCATTCAATCGAGTCGTAAAATCTGCGTCATTGTTTGCTTGACCCAGTGTCTCGCCAATAGACGTGAAAGGTTCATGCCCTCCCAGACTCATTGTTGCCAAGTGTCGGGATGACCCGCGAGATGGTGTCGGAGGCACAAGATGGAATGGCGATCCCAAACGCCGTCTTGTTGGTATTGGGGTTTGTGGCTCAGTGGGACCAGAACCCGGGTCTGGTGATGTAGCATCTGGAGCCCCGGATATTCCCTCTCGAGAGTCTGGAGGAGTGAAGAGGCTTTCAAGAGGATTGGGCATGCTGACGTCACCGAGACTGAACCCGCGACTTCGGACACGGCGATGACGGGCTTCAGCAGGGCTTCCAAATAGATTGTCGAGCAAGCTTTGTTGCATGCTGCTACCTCCTGGGCTCAGCTCATCCTCCAGTGGATAACGAGCCCGCCGCTTTTGGACGCCTGGATAGGGAAACGTGTCAGAGAACCGGACTGGCGATCTGAGAGAAGGGCCGAGGGTGGAGGCATCACTCGACTGAATTCTTGAGGCACTGGGCCGAACACGTTGGCGGGATCGACTTGGGCCCCAGGTATGATGGCCGAATGGGGAGCCGAGTGGCGGTGGAGCGAGCATCGATTCTTCGCTCCCGCCAACATCAACATCTATAACATCTGATGGGATTGCAGTCGGCGACGCCCAGGGTACTGGAGGCTCGTTGAACCACTCTTGCTGACGCTGTGAATTTGTTGCACTTTCGGAACCTAATTGTGCAAGTGGACCGTGTGGTTGCATAGAAGCCGCCGTGCTGGTGGTTAAGGATAGCTGGATGTCACGTGTGTTGAAGGATGAGGGTTGCTTTTCGAAAGGACTGGACACTTCGGACAAGCGAGACTGAGATCGAGATTGGGTGCGCGAACTAGAGGAAAAAGGTGACGGGCTTCGACTTTGAAGTAGGCGTTGATAGTGAGGTGCAATGGTAGACTTGCTTTTGCATAAATGACGCAGCCGTCGTCTTGTAGAAGAACTCGATTTTGGCCACATCGGCGCTGTCGCGCTAGCCGACTTGGTTGGTGTATTGCTACCGCTCCGATCTGCTCGAATAGTGTCCGGAGAATCGGGCCTGCGACCAAAGGTCGCTGCGGCCTTATCGTGGTCATTCACATTGGGTGGGCTAATGATTGTGGAGGGATTTCGTTGGCTCGTCTTAGCACCACGCCAACTTCTCTTTGCTTCTCTAGCCACGCGATGGCATACTCCAAGAGGCGGAGCGGTACCGGGCAGCATCTTGAATGGCGTTACTGTGGGATCCTGGAGATACACGTGATAAATCGACCACAAATGCTTGTCCATTTCCGGCGTCCAATTCACTCGAACTTGTTTAGTTATTAGACCACTTTGTATGAAGTCGTCGTTCCTTGTAAGCGTTGCCCATTGTTTGGCTTTGCTCTTCCTGATTGAAGCAAACTTGAATGGGTCGGGCGCATCGCTTTCCGGGCTGGTGCAACTGCCGTCTCCAGTAGGGTATGATGTGAGACTGCCAGTTGAATCATCCGAGGAGTCTGAGAGCAAGGAGCAGGTAGACATGGGGCGAGTGATGCTGTCACCTAGATCGTGGTGAATTGAGGAATTCCAGCCATCCGCCAAAGCTATACGACGCTGCTGTTGTATAGGAGTGCGTGGCAGAGTCATGAAAGGTCGAGTCGCAAATGGTGCAAGGTAGCCTTCTGCTGGTTCAGTGGCTCGTTGCTGGATTACCGGTCTCGTTGGCTCTATCACCATGGGCGTCTCGATGGTTGGAATTGGGATATCGCTGGAGCTAATAGGATCTTTACCCTCCTGGAATATCGTTGTCACACCAGGGCGAGACCGCCGCTTGAAGCGATAGGCATTGATTGGTCGAGGAGACTGGGGCACGGGTATTGGTACATCTTGCTCCGGGGTTTTGGGTTCTTCGCCCTCTGTGTAATGAAAGGTGAAATTGCGAGGGAGGGTAATGGACAATTGTGGGCGTGCCCGCGGCATGATGAATAGCTCACGGAGCAGGGTAGTTTGACCCTATTTTTGAAAGGATGGTGAAAGCCTATGCAAGCAAACGAAACTGCCAGCGAGTGGATGTCTCACAGGCAAAAGCAGGTATGGCTGATCGTAGACTTGGATCCAGAGCAGTAGAGAGCAGACAAGCCTTGAGCAAAGTCTTGTCGGACGGTACGCTAATCCAAGCAATGACTTTCGGTCATCGCGCACGGTTCAGGCAAATCCTTGCTAATTAAGCAACAAGAATGCTGTCTTTCTGCAACGATGTCGGGCAAGTCTCGGGCTTGCTGAATGCGAAGATTGGAGCTCGGCAGAGTGCTGCTGGTGTAGCTGATTTATGTGAATTATGTGACGGACAGATCGAGTCTCCGTGCTCATGAATTTGCTTGGTAGCCTTTGACCGTGATGAGGAGCACAGACCGAATGGTCTTGGAGCAAGTATATAGTGGCTGGCTTCAGCTCTTGAAACCCTGGACCGTCTCGTGTGAAAGACAAAGGGTAGTAGTCCCCTTGCAGACGCAGTGTGTTTTGCTTGGGGACTCGAATTCTGGAGCTGGGAGCAGTGTTGCCAGATGTTGGGATGGAAGTGCAGGATTTGCAGAGGTGAGATTGTGGTTGATAAAGGTCGGTGGGGTAAGTAGTGAGCGTGAGGGGATTGCTATAGCGTCGAGGACTCGACCTACTGGGCGCGCGGCCAGGGGACGATGAGCGTCAGCAGTAGGCGTTGATTGTTGCCAAATGGGCCAATAGTAGTGATGAGACAGGATCGAAGATGAGGATGGCGGTCGCAGTCTCAGACCCTCAGGTGTCTCGGGTGTCAAGTGTGTTGGATTTAGCGCGTCAAAGGAAGCTTAACTAGCCTAATAATAATAATTAGGTACGCGTCACAGAAAAAATTCGGTTACATCCCGCCCCTGTAAACCTAAGCACCTAAGGTACCTTAGGGACTCTACCTACTCACCTAAAGTACTTTACTGTAGAATACCTACTCCGTACCACGAGCTTACTTGAGCATTACTGTAATGGACAGTATATACATTTCTGCAACTACCTGACTCTTCACACTCACTATAACCCTCTTTCTTGTTCTATCAAAGGACAAACGCAGGCACAGACGCTGCTGAATTGTGACAACTGACCCACTTTGTGAACGGGAAAACCGACTTGCCCATGCAGAAGCATCTAACCCGTGTCATCTCATCATACTAATAACCAACAGCTACCCACCGTACTGCAGACGGCATACTGCAAGCGGATAGTGCAAGCGAAACGCTCTTCTGTGGGCCATATCACCTCGGTTGCTTGCAGTGTGCAGGAAGAACCCGAAGAATCTGCGGTTCTTGACACGAAACCAACGCGCACGCGCTTTAAACGCGCTTTTCCGATTATACATAATACCGATGATGACCAATGTCCTGCGATCATGTGCTTGAATACCTGCCTGTGACAGGTTGCCCCGTATTTCAGGCCAGCGTGATGAACTAGCTTCCACCTGCAGTTTGACCTTCCTGCTACTTTAGAGACCTCAAAAGACTCCTAACGCAAGGCATACTTTGAACTTGGCAAGCAGTATCTTTCCTATCACCACTGTCCAATCCGTGCTACGATGCCATTGGCCGCCCTTCCATGTAAAAACCTTTTTTGTTGCTGGCATTCAAAGATCTTAGGTTCCATTGCAGAGTGAAGCGCTTCCTGCTCATGGGCCTTGAACACTACTCGATGACCCGATGTGGCCACTTCATAACAGATTTCTCGATAGATCAAGCTCTTCTGCGTTGTGCCTGCGAAAGGGGTGGTAAGAAATGACTCGATGTTATTCAACGTTTCGTAAATGTCCCTCTCGCAAATCAGCTTTAACTACATTCATCGTCAGCAGCGCGGTCCCACTCCTGTTCTTCCACAACATCCTCGACTCTCTTACTCCCGTCTCCAGCAATATCGCTCCCCACAAGTGCAGCAATCAATCCTAAAGCCACCTCTTTGCCCCGTTTAATATCCTCCTCTTCCAGCCCACTTGGCACATGCAAAAACATACACGGTCGATGCCCCCTAGGTTCCCTCCGCCAATACTCAACCATACAAGCATAATAGATGAAGTCACAAAGATAATGACCAGCATTATTGGAGGGCCGAAGGTCCTCCTTCATGAGACCTGATTTCCAGCGCCTCCACACACTTCCCGTATCAAAGGTGGTATGTAGTGTCTCTGGTGCTTTGTATTCTTTCTGCCAAAACGTGTCTCCTTCCAAAGTGTTGCCATCAACGTCTCTCTTGTTATAATCATTCCTATGCGCGAGGGTTTCTAGAGTATAAAAGTTTCGGCCTGGCGCCAAACCGATGTTGAGAACAATGTCGTATTTGGGTTTCAAGCCGTCCTTTGGGAAGAGGAGCTCAGGGATTGTCTCTCGGACATGAGCGTAGCTGACTTTTATCGGCTCTGGATGGCTGTGAATGATGATCGGAGGTAGGCCGCGCACACTGTGTCCAGTGGGTAAGCTTCTTGCGATTTGGAAGGATGGATTGGTAGTATTCTCTCCAAAGGGCTGCGGTATGCCGGTTAGTCAAGCTTAATAGTTTGGGATTCTTGTTCGATGGAAAGCGCACACCGAAGCCTGTTACCAGAACATTGATCTCGTCCTTGCTAGGCTCAAGTCCAACAGCAGGCGTCAGAGAGCCCATAGCATTCCAATGGCGTTGTCAGAAGAAAAGAGGCTATCAAAAGTACGAATGCCAGGAACAGGATTTTGTCTTTGTTTCACCCAGCCTCTATCTGAGCTGACTTTCTATATACGACTAGCTAGTATACTTGGGTTGATACCCTGTAGCTCATGGGAATTTGGAAACATTCAATTCTCAAGAGTGCGACCTTTGCTGACAACTTGAGCCATTATTATTTGTGGTTGTTATTTAAATCATCGTTTCAAAAGTGGGGGGAAGGAACTTTGGAAGGAACTTTGACAACCCCGCAGTACTCTAACTTACCTTAGCTGTCGTTGCAACTTGCTTGCGCCATAAACAAGCCTTTGAGCGTAGTTTAATAAGCTTCGCCGTGAGCCAAGGAGACTCTTATAAATTTACCTCGGATATTCGAGATAAGTACAACTCTATTCTGTATGGTTCAAAGACGTATCGTGCAAGCAGAGCTTTCAGGAGCGATATCCAAGCCAAACCCTCAGGGACCGTCGGTGCAAACACAACAGAAGGTCCAAGCCAAGGAATGTACGGTATGTAGAATCTACATCTACGCACTGACTTAGAGACAAGCTCACGCGATGCCCCCCCCATAACCAGCAGAGGCACACCTTTACGCAAAGCAATGGCCATAACAGTCCATGTGCAGCAGCAGAAAACCAGGTTTTTCGTGGGTGGAAGGATTATTGGATTTTCATATGGGAACTACTGCAGGATTGATCCCAGTCCCAGCATGGGCCTAGGTTAGCCAGCTTGAGGACGCTACTCGTATGTGTGGCTAGCTACCTAATTCCTATATTCCTGCCATCTAATCGGTCCTGCCAACAGTAAGCCCCCACATCGACAGCCACGGGTAGCACATCTAATATTTCTCATCGTAGCCCCATGTTCTAGATCTACGGGCTTCAAAGCTGGGAGGTGGAAGGTTCAAACGTGACCGTTTGTTAGAGAAGATCCAAATCTGGTACCGATCTTATCAAAGCAGGTTTTCTGGGAGAACGGGATCCTCGAGGTTATTTCTATGCTGGGTTTGTATTTCTTTTAAATTCCCAGACGCATAGCCGTATACTCCGAAGCAGCCTCAGTGTTTGTGGGAAATGTTCTCGGGGTGGATTCTGGTGTGCTTCCTGCTGGTTCCTGCAAAACCTGGGATGGTTATCTATCAATCATACTGTATAAGATCCAGTCAGTACAATATACCGCAGCAACTATTAAGAGCTCGTAGAGATGCGCAGCGATACGCAGCAGTGGGTATATCTGTTGTTCGAGTATCTGACCATGCCACATCTCTTGCGTCTAAGATATTTAATAAAACATTTTATATTGTTTCGATTTATATCGTACTGTTATCCACAAAGGGGTATCTTTACTAAAAGACTTGATATAAGCAATTAGTTTAATTATTATGTCAAATGGATGTGTGGCCCAATGGTAGGTGCATTCGATTGCACTCACATCATCCAGATGTGAGCTGCTCACGCGGTTCCATCTGTACTGTTGGAGTAATTGTGACATCTTTGCTAATGTTGTACAGGCAAGGCGTCTGACGTCGGTTTCTCCACACCCTAAGCGTCAACCATTGCTAATATCCACTTCAGTACGAATCAGAAGATTCACGGTTCGATCCCGTGCACATTCATTTTTTTCGCCTCCAGCTTCCCCGTGTAAAGGCTATCTATATACTACTATTGCTATCAATAGATCCAGAAAAGAGGTTTTTGTTGCTCAATCTATGCGCTCTGACTTACAAGGTCCAAATAGGTCCCAATACCTCCGTGTCACGCCCCAAATTATCCGCTCCCTATAGCCCTGCCGGGCCGCGGCTGCCCATATAATAATGCACTACCTGCTCCCGGCTACTCTACCCGTGAGCCCCTGAAGATCTTCATTCCAAATGCCAACCTCGAAACGAAGAGTTCCATTGTCTTTGTACGCTACACTTCTTCAAATTGTTTTGTTCATTGTATCATCAAGCGTACTCGTTCATTCTGTTCCTTCTTTTCTACAGAAAACAAGAGTACAGGTACTCTTGACCTCGTTATACGTCCTCACCGTATCCTATACAAGACACTTCCTTTGCGCACGTCCTTCGCCAGCATGCCACTCCTTCTGCCTCGCGATGGCGACTCCAACTTTCACTCTTTCTCTTCGGTCTACGAAAACGGCCAGGTAAAGACAGGCTGGGCCTTTTGTATGTCAAAAGCCTACTGCAAGTACGCATCGACTTCCTTTCTCTTCAGTTCCCCACGGTAACGAAGACCTACTGACACGGTTCAGATGGCCTGCCATCATCGGCATAGTCATCGCCATCATTGTCTTCGCCCTCGCTGCCTACTGCTGCTTCCGTTGCTGCTGTCGCGGCGGCCGGCGCTCACGTCGCAATCGTGCTGGCACAGCCTCAATGTTCAACCCAGCTCCTTACATGGGCTACCAGCCCGCCAACAACCCCAACAACGCCCCGCCACCGTACGGTGAGCCTCCACGCTTTGCGCAGTTCGACGTCGGCAGTCGTGGCAAACCAGTCAACGAAGACAGTCTACCTGCGATGCCTAGCTGGGACAATGCGCAGAAAAAGCATGTCGAAGAAGATGATGTGGAGATGTCACGCCTCAAAATACCACAGGAGAAGAACCCCATGCTAGCCCCTGGCGCCGATGCTTCAACTGCGGACCTGTCAAACCCGAGACTTGGCTATACCGAGGCAGACTCCAATCCTGTTGGCCCTTACGGAGCGCATGGGGCACAAGGCGGATCACCCGCAGGTTACACGGGCCCAGACTTTGGACATGGAGCGGGCCATCCTTATACTGGCCCCGACTTCACCTCTGGGGTCGGCCAGGGGCAGCAGACTTCGTATTCCGCATACGCACCAAGCGAGAGCACGAGATATGAACCAAGTGGAGTGAATGAGCCTTTGGAGCTGGGTACAACGTACAGCAACACGCTGCCACCACAGAGCCCGGGTGCACATCATACAGGGTCTCCACAACAAAATGCACCCAATGTCCTGCAGGCAGGGCGAAGGCCAGGAGCGAGTTCGAATAATTCATGGAGGGATGTCTGAGGATTGAATCCAGTCTTCTAATATATTTCCATTTGGATTGCCGCGGAGAAGATGTTTCCACGATATTGCTATGTACACTATTGTTCTCACAAGCTCGTGAAGTTAGAATTCAAATAATGGATTGCCACAGTGCACAGTCCTACTTCATCCGCTTGCCAAACAGTCAAGATTATGGATCCTTATCGTGACAAGTCTCACAATAAGTGGGGCCCAGCGAAGCACCTTTTTCTTCCATTCACGGGAAAGCTTCCTTACGAGTCGCGAGGCGTCACAAAGGATCTCATCGTAACGGCTCCACTTTTTGCCATTTTGTGCTCTCTTTATATTGTCGTACTGTTTTCGTTGGTGAGATATTTTTAGATGAATCGAAGTGGTTTTACGTACTGTCTGGCTGCTGTGGCCGAGTGTGTAAGGGGCTCTATTGTCGTGGTATGTTTTTGATCAGCGTCGAAAGGGTTGAATCCGACGAAGAGTCTCTCTCTGTCTCTGCCGATCAATCATCATTTTCCCTTTACCATACAAATTCTTTGCCAGTGCGCAGAGGGTGATCAATGTGTCTCAGCTGTTGAGATCGAAATCCCTACTTTTTATTTGCAATCTTTCTCTCCGCATGATCGGAGATGGACCGTCAGAACCTCAAAGTAACGCTCGGGGTATCTAGCTTTCCTCTAACGAAAAATCAAACTTCTTGAATGCGTCCTTGAAGCCCTGCGCGTCCTTTTTCTCCTCAGCGTCGCTTTGCGTGCAGTCCTTCCAATGCATGCGCCCTTCCAGCCCCAATAGCTTCGCCATCACCCTCCTTCCAAATTGCACATCGAAGCGAAACTCCGCCGACAGCGGCAGCACAAGTTGCTTTTCGTCCCCTTTCTCCTGCCCCTCTCCATCGCCATCATTGGCGCCACCACCGTCAAGGGTGGACTCTGCACCCTCCTGAGGACGCCAGGTCCACACGCGGAAATAGTCGCCCTTCTCCGCCGTGCCGTCTGCTATCGCTTTTGCCTTGAAAGTGGGATACTTTTCGTTCTCGGCTTCGACTTTGAAAGCGGCTTCCACGAGGCCCTTCTTTATCAGGTCGGCGGGAACGGGCAGGAACTGCCAGTGGATGTGAATACCCTCTGCGCGGCTGACTTCCCACGTCACCGCACCCAGTGAGCCTTTACTGGAAGAAATGAGAAGGGAGTGCAATGCGTTGCGGTAGCGCTGCATCTCTTTGTATGTTGAGATCTTTGTTTCGGGCGGCGTGATAGTTGACAGTGTGGGAGAATGTGACAGTGGGATTAAGAGCATGTGAGCGGGGAAAGTAAGGGTGGGATAGGTAGTAGGGGTGCTGAGGGGTCCTTTTGCCGTGGTGACGTAGGCATCTTCTGCGATGGAGGCGATTAGGTGAGTTGCAAGGTTGGGGTTTGAGAGGCAGAAGAAGCATTCGTGAGGTCCCGGTGGTGGAGCTTTGTGACGAGCTCGCTTGTTCGAACGGTGGGGATCCTGGTGGCCGCTGTCATGATTGAAGCGTGAGTACGCCTGGACTTGATCTGGGAGACGTTGGCGTTTCTTTGTGGTGTCGGTGAAGGGTGTTGCTGTCGTGCCTGAAGGCATTGTGAGAGGTGGTGCGGCGTTTGGATCTATGGTGAAGGCATACAGCCACTTTTGCTTTGCAGGGTTGTCGTAAGCGGCGACACTGATGAAGCGAGTGATTGGTGAAGTATCTGGCTGGCCCTCTTTTGATAGGTGGAAGAAAGGTTCACGCTCGTAGAATATGGAATCGGAGGTGCTGAAGTGGTAGCGAGGTTTCAAGGCTGAACAGAGGTCGGCGATACACTGCTCGGCTCCGGCTGATAATAATGACTCCTCGGCGCCTTCTGGAAGTTTGATAGTGGACCTTGAACGGATCGACATCGGCCAATTACTCGTGACAAGTATGTCTGCGGCGTTAGCGCCATGAAGTGCTTTGGCGTCACCTTCAGTGTGGAATGGCAAGTGCTTGTCTTTCGACAAACCAGCAGTTATTCCTGGATCTAATGACCCTCCGAGAGTCACTATCCGAATTCCCTCTGAAGTCTTCGTGGTCGAACGTTTGCCTAGAAAGTAAAGGTTCGGACAGATTTCGTCGTCTGAGCTTCCGAGTTTGTCCACTATTTGCTGGGGTAGCGGGTGCTTTCCCAACGTGAAGTATGTTGGTAAGGGGATGGCTATTTCACCATTTAGAAGAAATCTTAAATCGTCTCCATCTTCCGGGGGTTCTTGGGTGGGCTCTGCGAAGAGATCACCGAGAAGGATAGCAAGTGAGAAGGCGTTCTTCGCATGTAGCTTCGATATCTTCCCAAAAGCTTCTTTGAACCGTCCATGCAGAGCACCCGTAACGATACTAGACACCTGTCAGTTCGTATCAACATACTGTACATCTAGTGATAATAAGAACTTCAGGTCATAAATTATCACGGGAATACTGATATCTTGATTGAAAGTCTTTTTTATGATTCTGATATTCTCAACAAGCCAAGAACGAAAAGTAGAATTACAATGTACTCACACTTTGGAGGACATACTTGGTCGTTAAAAGTTCTCGATCAACAACAGGAATGCATAGGCTCTCATGGGCCTTTTGTGACATCGAAGAAACCCAATCAGGATGGGCATGCATGCGACCTGCGCTAGGGAAAAGGTTGATCCATATGCTTGAAGAAATCCACGAACTTTTTCCCGAATACAAACCTGTCCCTAGGGAAAGAACAGAGTCCCTAGCTTCGCGGGTCTAGAAGGGAAACATGGCAGCCATGTCTTCAGGAAAGCAGGCGCGCTCCAGGAAGCTAGTAAAAGGAGGGACTACATCAACGAGGAGGCACCGCTTCGAGTCGTTCAACCAGCGCATTTCAAAGCTCAACATCGATCCTATAAGGAGGAGCCGCCGCAATGATGTGGAAGCCGACGACCTTGCAGAATCGACATCGTTCTTTAAAACCTCACTGGAGCGATGGAAGGACCTCAACCTCTCCGAAAATTTCACGTCGTTTGTCCGAGAGATTGAACCAATCTGCAACAGCTTAGCTCAGATCCTTCACTACAATCAGCGTGTATTTGATATGCTGGTACATTACATTGAGAAGCAAGATTCACACTCTCTGGAGCCGCTACTGGATCTTTTGGCCAACTTCGCACATGATCTAGGCGTACGGTTCGAAAGGCATTTCTTGCAAGCCGTAACACTCGTGGCTTCTCTGGCCGCAACCAATGCAGATGTTGAGGCTATTGAATGGAGTTTCACATGCCTGGCGTGGCTGTTTAAGTACCTGTCGCGGTTACTGGTACCAAATCTGAGACCACTGTTCGATATAATGGCGCCGTTGCTGGGAAGAGAGCGACAAAAAATCCATACTACGAGATTTGCCGCGGAGGCTATGTCGTTTCTGATTCGAAAAGCTGCGATTGTGTATGCCAAAGATACCAAACCTTTGACCATCATTATGGACGCCATTCATGACGATATCCTGGAAGTGTCTGAGTCCGGAGGCAAAGAAATAAACGTCCATTTGTATCAGCATGGTCTGATGACGCTACTTGTCAACTCGATTAAAGGAATTGAGCGGAAGCTACATTCTGGCGGAGTGCATATTTATCGTTGCATGCTAGACTGCCAATTCGCAGATGACAATACCCAGCGTTCGAGTTTCCAGGAGATCGTTTGTGGGGTCACGGTGGCTTTGGTCCACCAAACCGACTCAGTCAATTTTCAGCCGATATTGGAAATCGTCCTTGAACAGTTCACGGACCTTGGACCTGAATCCAGCAAGAGCCACGTTGCTAATTGTGGGCGCCTACTCTTCGTTGCCTGTACAGTGCGGAAGGGGTCCCGAATCCAAGACTGGACGCCAGTGTTGGATGCTATGCTAGCCTTGCTCCAAAGCTGTGATTCATCAGACGAGGAAGCTCTCGCGGAGACATACAAAGCGTCTGCTGTTATCCTTCAATATTCCCCACTACAATTATTTCTGGCAAAGGTTCGTCAGGCAATGAAGATCATTGCAGCTGATCGCTTTGCGCCAATTTTCCTGTCTTTCTGCAACTACTTCTTTGATCTAGGTCAGGATCGTTTTCGAGACTTCCTTGCACCCTACTTCTCACGATTCATCGCTTCCAATTGGAGAGACCACGAGCTTGAGCTCTGTTTGGTAGTCCCTAAGGTCGCGCAGGCTAGCAACTGCAATAAATTCCCTTGCCCTGCATCATGGCAGGAACAGATTGTCAAGACATTCGAAGACGCGGTCGACGAGGAAGATCTGATCATCCAATGTTACAGCTATCTTTACTTACTGGACTTCATGACTGTCAGTCCTCAGACTACGGATAAGATCATGGGGAGCGTAAGCGACATGGTCCATCAGGATTTACAATTATCCTCCATTAGCAGTCTCAGGAAGACGTTCAGCCTCGGTGAAGGGCTAAAAGCATACGTGAAATACACTCCCGATCTTGGCCCTCGGCTCACCGAGAGTTGGCCTTTGATCTGCAGCCAGGCCGCCGATTATGGAACTCTGGTCCCGTTCCTTGAAGCTATCTTGCTGCTTGTCCAGGCCCACGGCTTGCAGAACTATAGCAATGACTCGTTGATCCAGAAGCTGATAGAGAATCTTCACTCATCCTCTCATACCCTACGTAGCCTCTCACTACAGATACTGGACGCGCTGTACGCAAAAAAGCATACAGAAAAAGCAGATATTATTACCACAGCATTGACGATCGAAAACAGTCCGCTAGATCTAGGATCAGCTCGTTCCATATCGATGCATGCTCGTAGGCTATCATCACAGTATGAAGCCGCGTCGTCAGATGAATGGCTGCAGAAAGCCATCCCCCACTTTTGTTTTGGCATGCTTACATTCAAGCTCTCACAGGCCTGGGATGATGCGACTCTTGTATTGAAGCAGATATGCGAGACGAAGATAGGGGAAGACATCGTTTCTGCCCTTGCTTTCAAGTGGTTGCAAGAGCGCGACCTGGAACATGGGTCCACTAACCTGTCAACTCCCGCGCCAACAGGGCAAGGCCCCCTGACCGACTTCCAGTGTTCAAATCTTATCCAAGTGGAGCAACTCATAGAACACCAAAAAACGGAGATTGCGATGGCTGCTGAGAAGTCGAGACTTCGCTTTTCTGCCACTCATACTTGGTCTCTGCAACATGCTCTCAATGCTCCCAGTTTAGCTCTGCGGGTACTATTAGCAAATCCTCATGTCGCAGAGAAACGATCAAGGGAGCTCGTACCCTTGTTTTTGTCATGGGCTGCCGAGGAGCTGGGTCAATATCCCGAGAGCCCTTCAGAAGACACAGAAGCTCCAGCGAGTGCGAGTGGAACTCCTCCCAATCCTTCAAGACTTAAGCGAAAAGACCAGAAAGCAATGCTGGATGTCTTCGCGTGCTTCCGTAACCCTAAAGTGCTCTATCGATCTTCTGACGTCTTTCAAGCACTGCAAAGCCTGCTGACTAATGGAGACGCTGAGGTCCAAAGATCTGCCCTCCGAGCTCTTTTCACATGGAAGATGGCAGGCATACAACAGTATCAAGAGAACTTACTAAATATGCTAGATGACGCTAGATTCCGGGATGAGATATCTACATTCCTGCACGTGGATCCTCAGAACAGCGTAATACAAGAAGACCATCTTCCGGAGCTGATGCCAGTGATGTTGAGGTTGCTTTATGGTAGAATGATTGCAGGATCTGGTGGGAATAGTAGTAGTGGAGGCCAGTCTGGAAGAAGGAAGATCATCCTCGATGCTTTAGCCCGGCTCGATAAGATATATCTCCAAGACTTCATCAGCATCGCTCTTGACCGTTTACGCGATGTAAGACCTATGGAGGGCACTCAATTGAACGAAGAGCTGTTTGCTACAGAAATCTTAAGCATTCGAAAACAACTGGGGCTGGTCAACATGATAAAAGACATGCTCGAGATCATCGGCGACCATCTCACGCCTTTCACCAGAAACCTAAGTCAAGCATTGTTGTATTGCTTAGTCTGGGCCACCCGCCAGCTCAGACCCGACAAGGGGGTAACGTACCAAGTTCCGGAGGGTGTTTCGCAGGTTTCGTTATCAAAGGCTGTCCGCCAAGTTGGCATGCAATGCCTAACTCTACTATTCCGGTGCTGTCCGGTTGAGTCGTTGCGACCTTATCTGTCCGTAATTTTCTCAGAGCTACTGAGCCCAAGACTAGTTGCAATGCCCATTGAAACAGCTCAATCGGTTTCTGGTACTTTACAGCTCTTCTCGACTTGGGCTTCTTCAAGACCCACGGTATTGTTTCTAGTAGATTACGATGCAAGAGCAATGAAGTCGATCATTGATTGTTTGGATGTCCCTTCAGCGAAAGACCAAGTCAAATTGTTTGTCATTCAAGAAATTCTTGGAAAAATCATTGTGCTCGCTAGGCCGTCGGTCACTGTAGACCTGGGAATGAACAGTTCCTCTGGCACTGAGAGTGAGCTCATAGCACAAAACGTCATACATCCAAATGCGGACAACATGCTTGAACGAATGGGAAGCCTACTACGCAAAAGCCCCAGTAAAGAAATTTTGGTTGCTGCAATCCAGCTTGTCTCTGCGCTTGCGCCTTTGGTCGTGGGCTCCTCTCAAGTCGAAAACTTACTGGAGATCTGCACATTCCTCCTCGATCAACCCTCACATCGAGTCAACCCTAGGTCTAAAGGCGAGCTTCTGCAAATACTCCAGCATTTTGTCCCCTTGGCTGGTTCCGCGCTCCCCTCAGATCTGCAACGTCGGATCTTCCGCACAATTTCTTCTCTATTCGGATATTTCAAAGACAGAGCAAATCGCTTGATTCTCTCGAAAGTCCTGTCCGTCATAGCAGAGCAAGATAGTGAGCTGCAAGATATTGCACGACTGTGTACTAGTCTGAATTCCTTCTCCACAAGGAAGATTGACGAGCCTGACTTTGATGAACGCATGAAGGCTTTTAATGCCATCAATGAGATAGGGTTTCGCGACTTCACTCCAAAGCAATGGCGTCCGATCCTGTTCAATATGCTCTATTACGTCAAGGAAGACGAAGAATTCGCAATACGGTCAAATGCGTCTTTTTCACTCCGTGGTTTCGTGGAGGTGAACGTGGTTTCTTCAGACGCTGTAGAGACTGACTCCTCGAATCTGACCAGAACAATACTCTTACCGGCTCTCCGCAATGGCGTCTCAGAGGCATCTGAACTAGTGCGCGCTGAGTACCTCAGCATTACAGCTCATCTCATTCGTCACAATCCGAAATGGCAAGAGGTCAACGACATGACTGTTCTACTTGTCAACGGTGATGAGGACGCTTCGTTTTTTAGCAACGTCCTCCACATCCAGCAACATAGGCGCCTCCGGGCTTTACGCCGTTTAGCCGCAGAAGCACACCAAGGGGGTCTTCAAAGTGTCAATGTTGCTCACTTCTTCATACCTTTGATTGAGCATTTCGTCTTCGATAAGGCCGAAGATGAAAGCGCCCACAATCTCAGTGCAGAGACGGTTGTGACGATCGGTGCACTAGCTTCGTCGCTTGAATGGCCTCAGTTCAGGGCTATGTTCCGAAGGTTCTGTGGCTACATAAAAAGCAAGCCAGATCTCGAGAAGACGGTAATTAAACTATTGGGCGTAGTCATTGATGCACTTAGTCTGGCTGCCGAGGACAAGGAGAAAGCGTTGACTACTGTCAAGAGACCGGATACTGAAAATATGGACCCACCGGTATCTGTCCACACGGGCAGCACGCTTGCTGCTACAATGCCGAGACAGGAGAAGCTCGCTGATGATCTAGTAAACAGTTTATTGCCGTCGCTCGAGAAGTACCTTCATGACAAAGATGAATCTACGGTCAGCCTTCGTATCCCTGTCGCAGTCTCAGTCGTCAAACTACTGAAGCTACTACCTCATCATGGGCTAAAGTTCCGATTGCCACCTGTTCTTACAGATGTGTGTCATATCCTCCGCAGCCGAGCACAAGAGTCCAGAGATTTAACTAGGAAAACCCTGGTGGAGATATCGACTTTGATAGGTCCTCAATATTTTGGCTTCGTGATGAAAGAGCTACGTAGTGCTCTTGCAAGAGGTTATCAACTGCATGTCTTGTCTTTTACGGTACATTCAATATTGGTGGCCACATCTCCAATATTCAAAACAGGCGATTTAGATTATTGTCTCCCACAAATCGTTTCTGTGATCATGGACGACATTTTTGGAGCTACGGGGCAGGAAAAGGATGCGGAAGAGTACATCAGCAAGATGAAAGAGGTAAAAAGCAGCAAAAGCTACGATTCACTTGAACTTGTGGCAAAGACTACGACCGTGGAGAACTTTGTGCATCTCATCCGCCCACTGCAGACCCTGCTGGGGGAAAAGCTGGATCTGCGGATGGTGAAGAAAATTGACGAGCTACTGAGACGCATTGGGGTTGGCCTTCTTCGCAATGAAGCCGTCCAAGACCACCGGGTACTTGTCTTCTGTCACCAAGTCATCACAGAAGTATATAAGGCCGAGAGAACCCCAGGCGGCAGGCAATCGAAAGAGGATCACCGTACAAAGCGCTTCTTGATCAACTATAAAGGAGCTAATAAGAGTGGTTCTCGTGGGAGTAACTCGTCATACAATTACAAGCTTGCCAGATTCTCCCTTGATGTGCTTCGAGCGGTGCTACATAAGTATGATATACTTCAAACGCCGTCAAATCTAGCAGGCTTCATTCCTATCATTGGCGATGGCATCGTCCAACCCAACGAAGAGGTACAGATTTCCACCCTTCGTCTGCTTACTACGATCATCAAGGTCCCTCTGAAGGCGATAGACGACAATGCAGCCATATATGTTGCGGAATGTGTGAAGATAGTCAAAGCCTCGACTTCGACCAGTGTAGAGCTAGCACAAGCAGCATTGAAGCTCGTGTCCGCTATCCTGCGGGAGCGGAGAACAGTCGAAATCAGACAGACGGATTTAGCCTACCTTCTCAGACGCCTCATTCCTGACCTAGAAGAGCTTGATAAGCAGGGAGTAGCTTTCAACTTTCTGAAGGCAGTCATGACTCGTAAGATCGTGATTACGGAGGTCTATGAAGTCCTCGATGCCGTTGCTGTCATCATGGTCACCAATCAGACTCGAGGGGCGCGTGATATGGCCCGAGGCGCATACTTTCAGTTCATCATGGATTATCCCCAGAGCAAAGATCGTTTTTCCAAGCAACTCGGCTTCCTTGTCCGAAATCTTGACTACAAACACCAGGAAGGACGTCAGTCCGTCATGGAAGTCGTCCACCTTCTGTTCACCAAACTAGGAGATGACTTGGTGCAAGAAGTCATGGGCAGTTTCTTCGTCCCCTTGGTCATGGTAATAGTCAACGACGAGTCCAGCGAGTGCCGAGAAATGGCTGGAGCTTTACTGAAGAAGACTTTCGAGCGAGCGGACGGCGAGCGCACCCAATCGTTCCTCAACTTACTTCGCTCCTGGCTGGCTCAAACCGATGAGACTCTTCTGATCAGAGTCGCGCTCCAATTATATTGCTTGTATCTTGATACGAATGGGCCAAAGGGCGAGAAGGAGATCCCGCTGCTTCAGGCACGACTGACGCAGATCATCAAAAGCAATCTCAAAGTTCCGCTCGAAGCCGACTGGGAGCTGCTGTACTTCGCCTCCCAGAGCTTTGCCAAGATATGCCACTTGTTCTCAGCCTCAACGCTTGCTGCAAGCACGGCTCCTCTATGGGCCAGTGTACGTCAATGTCTTTTCTTCCCCCACGCTTGGGTTAAGTTGTCGGCTGCGAGATTGCTCGGGACATATTTCGCAGATTTTGCCAGGACTAATGTCGGCAATGAAGCTCTTTCATTACCTCTCCGGGGCTCAGGGGGGCTGTGGCTCAGCGAACAGGAGATACGAGAAGTCACGCGAGCTTCCCTAGGCTTGCTGAGAGTGCCCGGCGTAAGCGAAGAACTCGCCAACCAAAGTGTGCGGAATTTAGCCTTCCTTGCCAAAATCATGGCACAGACATCTATGCTCTGGTCACAGAAACTTCAAGAGCCTGAAGCAGAAACCATCCAAGGCGAACAATCCGAAGACGACGACAGCCTAGAGGAAGGAGAGCCATCCGCATCTACGGCGAACCTAGCACTCGGCTACCTCGTTCAACGCGCCTCCTCCCTCCTCCGCCGTGGTCCCCTCACGACCAGCTCTCCCTCCCTGATCCCTCTCCACGCTTCCCTCACCCTCCTCGGCGCACTCACCAACAACGTGCCCCTCCCGACCCTACGCCCCCACATCCCACCCCTCCTCCTGCCCCTCCACAACCTCACCGACCCCGCCATCCCCACCCCGTTCTCCACGGACGCGGCCTTCGTAGACGGCTACAAAACGCTCGTCGGCAATGCCCAGGAACTGATGGCGTTGCTGCAGAAGAAGCTGGGGACCACGGAGTATGTGGCGCTGTTGCAGGCGGTGAGGGAGGGGGTCAAGGAGAGGAGGGAGGGGAGGAGGG
This sequence comes from Evernia prunastri, assembly GCA_003184365.1. Lineage (NCBI taxonomy): Eukaryota > Fungi > Ascomycota > Lecanoromycetes > Lecanorales > Parmeliaceae > Evernia > Evernia prunastri. Next base: position 186,567 of record NKYR01000068.1, read on the forward strand.
CGAAGAGGAGGATCGAGGCGGTGGCGGAGCCGGAGAGGGAGGGGGAGAGGAAGAGGAAGAAGGGGGTGAGGAAGAAGGAGAGGAGGAAGGAGAGGGGTGGGGAGGAGAGGGGGAGGAGGAGGGGTTGGTGATGTTGGGTGGTGGGGTTGAATGTGATGTGCTGGTTTTGCATAGCGAGTGGAGTATGGGAAACAGAAAAAGCTGGAGATCCTAGATACCACAAGGCTGGCTCGTTGCAGTCAAAGTTTCTTGCATCAGAGGTCGCTGCGTTCAATATTGACCATTGAATTTGATATTATTTACTCGATATCACGACTGGCTACCTAGCAGCGACATCGACCATCAGGCACATGTCAAGCCTGAGTACCTTCAATGCCGTTCATGATGTCCACAACATTTGAGCCCTAGCGGCACTACTATCTCAATGCACCATCTCGATTGAGAATTCAAGACGGACCGGTACATACTTTGGGTCGTCCTTCGCACGGGCTGATACCTTAGCTCTTTCGGCTCCCTCCCTTATCCTTTCTTGACATCTCCATCACAAATCCAGATCCGCTATCCTTCACCGGGGTCGATTCGATGTTGAATCGGGCCGAAAAGTCATCCTCCCTTCCTGGGTCCCCCGGAGAAAGCTGGGATGGCAGGTACGGCCGGTATGACGGGCTTGGGCCCCTTGGGCTCGCGCTGCGCGAGTTTCTTGCGTTCGTTCTCGAGCTGTAGGTACCATATTCGTCAATGACTGTGAACCACAAATAGTAGCCAACTCCTGCGGAGCACCACTTTTCCATCCTGCGAGCAGAGAAGGTTTGACTCACCACCTTTTTCACCCTAGCCAGCGCCGACCCCGCCTCCTTTCCCGCTTTGCAATCCTCACTCCTATAACCCGGGCCCTTGACGACAACCTGATCCATAACTACGATGTCCTTCCCATCCCACCTTGTCGGCAACATCCTGCTAATCGCATCGAAAATCTCTTGCGCTTCTTTGCTGACGGTCCTGTTGACCTTGCTGGCTTTTTCGTGGGCGCGCTGCAGAGCGGCTGCCGCGCGGGCTTGGAGAGCCGATGTGGAGATATGTGGTGGGAGCGCTGGGACCGAGGGGGCGGGGGAGAGGATGTTGAAGGCCGTTATGGATGGGAGGGAAAGGACATGGTGGGTTGTGTTTGGAGGATTGGTGGAGAGGGCGACGAGGGGGGTGAGGGGGCAAATGGTATAAAGGGTGCCTTCGAGGGTGGGGTGCGCAGGGATGGTGGTTTGGAGGCGTACTCTGTAGGGATGAGGGGGGTTAGCTCGAGCAATGCGATAGCTGAAAAGGGCCGTGCATGGCATAGTGTAGACGGCAGAATCGAAAACTTGACACAACAAGTAGATGCCGGAAGAAGATGATGCGCCGGTAGGTAGTACTCACCTTCCACCAATAGCTCCACTCATGGCAGTCTCGAGAGTGACGAGCTGGCCAACATTAGGCGTCGCAACCGGAGCTTTTCCCCCCGCATTACTCTGTCGCTTCGTACTCTCGGCCATCCTCACACTTGTGTGCTCTGGCTTGTCGATGTGTCTCCCAGAACCCTGTCAAAGACGCATTGCCGGAGGCGATTACTCTTCGTCGGACTTGACGGGATTATGATGTAGGAACCTCTTTAATTTCTTAAAAAGGGCCAGGCGCTCTGCAAAACTGCGACGCAGGAGAAAGCACCAAAGGCAAAGGAGTGACGATGAATCAAAAGAAAGGGAGGCGTGAAGGAGGTGAATTATCAGAATATCGAGCACTCCCCACACCTCTCCTTTACTTGCTGCAGAACGACTCGAAGATGTAAGAGAAAAGAAGAAGGGAAAAGGTGGACGTCTACGAGTACAGATTCACTAGGTATGGAGCAACGGCGGGCGCTTCCGGCGCTTGCGCAAGTCATGGAAAATCTGGGCAGTACGGCACTGCATATTAGCACCTTCAGTTCAAGACTTCCGCATCTTGATCATTCCAGCAGCCAGCTTCGAATTCAGGAGTGTTAATCCTTGCTATGAAGAACACCTTATGAGTTTTGCGTGGCCGGACACTCCATCACAGCCCACATGCCACCATTTTCGAACGCCCCAATGCAATCTCACTCCACGCTAAATGCTCGATAAAACTATTTCATCACCTCGTCATAACCGCAAGAAGTACTGCTGCGATGTCTTATGCTAAATACCGGTACGCGGCTGGTTCTAGGTCCTCTATTCGCTCCAGATACTCCCTCTCTATCAGACTTTCAATTCTCTTCTTTACCATGTTGACGTCTGGCATAAACCTTGCCGTCAACTGCTGAATCACTTCGGCGATCAGCTTCTGATGGCTCAATTCCTTGCGTTGCCTGTAGCCACTTGGGTCAGCATCACGCTTTGGGAAGCTCCTCCATGTGGAAGGACAAAGCTTACTTCATGATCCGCACAATGGCAGCCTCAATCACCCCCCCGCGAGTGTCATTGTTCTTCTTCTCAGTCTCCGATCGTTCATGGGAGTCCTCTACCTTGTTGCCACTCGTAACCACGCCAATCTTGAACTTCTGGAACTGCGAATAGAAAGTCTCGTTGAAGTAGAACTTGTCGTCAATCTTGACATCTTTGCTCATAGGCTCCTTGCGGAGAACTCTTGTCTTCTGGGCCACTCCAAGTGATTGAAGGTTGCGAGTTAGCTCGTTGAAGGGTATGTTTGTTCGTGCCTGAATTTCTTCTGTGGTCATGGATTGACCTGGAGGTAGGTCGTTGAATAGAAGAAGGATGACCATTGCGTACGTCGATACATTGATCTCTCTTGTTTTCTTGGCCCCCTTCGTTTCCGGAAAGTAGGCTCGGAGATCTGCAGTACCCATATTTGCTTGCCAGGTAAGTTGGCGTCCGCTATGTTTGTCAAGGTAGAACTTCTCAAAGCCTTGCTTGATCCTCTCAATCTGGGTTGGGAAGATGCATCGTGGTCGGTCTTCCCCTTCGTTGTAAGAGGGCGCCATAGCTTCGAGCGGCCACATCGTGCTGGTTAGAACATTGACCTCGATCTCCGCCCTCTTTGGATCAGGATCTCCCAGTTCAGCAACATGTCTTTTGTAATTGGACGTGAGATCTGCGGAGACTGCCATATCCTTAAACATTGCTTCGATCCTCTGCGTAAACGTGTTCCCAACCTCCATCTTCATCTTGGATATCATCTGGCGCTCGGCATCCATGCTGATCGAGCGTTTCATGAGCAGCCGTCTCGATAGGTGCTTCTTGTAGTACCGTTCAAACATGTCCTTATCCTGGATATACCGGAGTAAAGTAATGCCTTTATCCAGGAGCAGATCAACTTCGTTCTCTGTCTTGCCCTTGATGCCCTTCTTCATGTTTTCGTCAAAAAAGAGCGAGAGATATTCGGAGCTTCTCTCGAAGGCATTTATAAAGTCTGTAAAGCTGCGCGAGAAAGCGGTTTGTAGACCTTGATCTGACTTGAAGGCCTCGGTAAGCACGTTATCGTATCTCTCTTTCAACTGCAGTATGTCATCCACCCACTTGATGGCTGCTGTGGTTTGCTGGCTCACTGGCTTTTCTGAAGCCTTTTCATCCCCTTCAGCTCTTTCCCCATCCTTTTCCGAGGGTTTTGGCGGAGTCTGTGTTGCAGCAGCCGTAGATTTGTTGACATCATTTCCCATCTCCAGAATTCGAGCCTGAACTGCCTTCCTCAGCTCCTCTTTCTTCGGGTCAACCCTTGCACTCAATTCGTATATTAGCTCAAGCTCCAATAGCCGCTCATTGTCCAGCATGTACTTGACGCCACTGCCCTCAAGCGCTATCACTTCCGGGAGGTTTTTCTTGATGAGCTCAGTCTCCACCACGCTTTTAATTTTGGTCAAAGTCAATGGGGATAAAGTCGATCTGCATCGGTCCTCTTCCTCGTTGACTCTTTTCCTTGCATCTTTACAAAATGTCCCGGCGTCTGCTTCTAACAATAACTTGGCCCCTTCTGTGCGGTAGAAATCCTCGCTCGCTTTTAGAAACTCGGGCTCAAAACTTGTAAGGTAGAGCTTGGTAGGCTCGTCCTCTTCTTCTGTCTCGTAAAGACCCTCCAACATGTACGCGCAGGATTTCAGAAGCGACTTGTCAATTATATCGCCTTCTCGATCCATTTGCACTTGATCTAACATAACGGCGTTGAGAATATGTGCGATGCTAATGTGGTCGTCAGGGCTGTCGGAAAGAGGAGTTCTCAAAACGTGATCGCGGAATTGTCCCATGGAGGCAGTGAAAATCGAGGGTTTTCGAAAGTCTTTGCAGTAAACACGGTCCTACCTTTGGGTCAGTTATATTCCTTGTCCCATAGCCTTCTTTGAGGTGCCAGAAGATGCCCACCATATACATGAGGACATCAGTAGTCATGTTCATGCAAAGATTGTGGTCCTCCCATGCTTGCTTTAGAGCTCTTAATAATTTCTCTCCAGCAACTCTTTTCTCGTTAGCTGTGGCGATCGTTTGGGCTCCAGATGTCGCGAAGAGGATGGTGTGAGAGAGTTCTTCTATAATCCGTGGTTGAACCTCGTTTGCGAGCCATTCTTCTTCAAACTCCTTTACCCTAATGTAGAGGGTCTCGCCCCGCTTCTTGAGTACAAGCTTGTAGGCATTACGGTAGAGCTCCTCGAAAGACAGCTTTGAGGCATTCTTGGTGTGTATTTCTCGAAGTGAGGAGGCCAGGACCTCCCACATTGAGTCGAAGTCGACGGTATCGCTTGTACCCAGACCCTGCGGGATAATCATTTTAGACCTCATTGCCAACTAGATAATAGGAAGGAACGGGGTGAAGTAAGTGACCAAAGGAAATAAAGCAACGTGTTCTGGAACGAAATTATGAGTCGAAGCTTCATATTGAAGTGCGTGTTGACATGCATGTGCAGATGTGATTCGGTAGCACCTTCAATTCTTACTAGACTTACTCGTCTCGGGGGGCGTATCTTCCTTCCCCTCCCAGCCATCATGATAAAGATATGAGGTGCTCAGAAGCACCAGTCAAACCGCTATGCTGTGTGCTTCTTAATGAGAAGTTGGTTGGACATGGACGCAGAAAGTTTCAGGACGGGTGAGGAAGAGTTGCGAAGATTGAAAAGTCCGGTATTAAAGGAGCGTCGATTCATGAAAGATAAGATCGTGGAAGAGGTTCCACTAAAGTACGCGAAGCAGTCGTTATGCCAGAGGCAGAGAGGCAATGAAAGCTGTTCCTGGATGCATACCCACTGTAGATCCCGAAGTTCAGCCGGTCTCCTAGCCGTTGACCGAGGTTCCCTCAGTTCTGACGTTTTCAGCCTTGGGTGGCCGACCATCATTGATTTTCTACTCTCGTCAAACGATATCATTGAAATCCATACATTCTTTAAAAGGCATCCATATATTCTTAAGAAAGCATGATGAAAGCAGACCAAATACTCAGCAATATATGTCGCCATCTTAGGCCATCTGTGCGCCAGCCACCCCCAGCACATTCACATCTCCGCCCCCTCTCCCAATATGCGCCTCTCCGCCATTCCAGCTTTCCGCGTCCGTCATCCACGCCCAAACTCAGCATCCCTCACTTTTCCTTTGCATTCCGCTCCCTCCAAACCCGCCGAGTCTCCACGTCCGCTCCTTCATCGGCGGTCGTGCACTCCTCGGATTACCCCAGCAGCACCCAAAGCGCCCCGGAGCCAGCACCCTCCTACGAGCTCACTTTTACGTGCAAACCATGCAAGCACCGCTCGACGCACAAGATTTCGAAGCAGGGTTATCACAAGGGAAGCGTCTTGATAACATGCCCCGGGTGCTCGAATCGGCATGTCATCAGTGATCATTTGAAGGTGGGATTTCAAGCCTCTGCGCGGGGAATGCGAAAACGAGGAGATTGAAGGGCATGAATGCTGACAAACGATAACGACAGATTTTTGGGGACCGATCGTTTACCATCGAGGATTTGATGAGGCAGAAAGGTCAGCTGGTGAAGAGAGGGACATTAAGCGGAAAGGGAGACGTTGAGTTTTGGGACGATGGAAGTCAGACGGAGAGAAACAGGACGGAAAAGCTCAATGAAACTTGTGTATAAAAGACGGGATGTACATGCATTGCAAGAAAATGTCTACGATGCATTAGGATACCCATTCATTCGCCTCTCGACACAGCATGTCCAACCCGATCGCCATCCTTTAATAGATACTCCAATTGAATATGCTGCCTTTGTGGTATCGATAGGGACCGTTACCATACCCTACAAACTAATACCTTCCCAATATCTCCCGCGAAACAGCATCTGGATGACAGTGGAAGATACTCAACGCCTTTTCGATGAAATCCGTTCCAGATGCCATCCCTTATATCTCACTCATTCTCGCGAAAACTCTTGTTTGATCCAGTGTTCGATCCAGCTCGCACTCTCCCGTTAAGCAAATCCGTAGAAACCCTGTCCCGTCTCATTGCTGGAGGCGGCGCAAGCATAGGCTCCGTCGCACTTCCATCTCCATCCTCATGGTCGGCGGATTTCAGCTCCCCTGCCGCCTCTTTGCGAGCCTCTCTTTTCATCTTCATAATTTTGACATAGTTGTAGGCACCTATGCTAGCAATGGTTACCAATAGTCCGAATACGTTGATCGGAGTCAATGGGTCCCCGAAGGCGATGGCTGCAGCAGCGATGGTGATGACTTCCTTGAAGATGCCGCAGATACTCAGCGTGACGACTGAGGTTCTCTGAAGAAGCGCGAATTCGGACGCAGTCATCATGAAAGCAAGGCAGCCCGGGAAGATCAAAATGCATATTCCCAAGAAGACCCCTTTTGCATCGACAAGAGCGTTCAGGCCATTGGCAAGCGCTCCGAAACCCTCAACAGGAACGGCTATAATAACCAAGCTAAAGAACATAACAGGTGCAAGAAAAAAGATACTACTGAAAGGATTGCTCGTCGCGGGATTTTTAAGTAGCAGAATTTGAGTGAGCGCCCATCGAAAGCCCGAGAAGAAAGCGGCCAAAATAACAAGGATGAAGCCCAGAATATCGAAAGCGGTTTCACCAGCCACCATCAAAATGACGCCTATTGTCATTGTAGTGATGATTAAGACCAGTTTAATGGATGGATCTTCGAGACGGAAGAGAAAGGCGAAGGCGAGGACGAATGCGAGAGAGGAGGACTTGCACATTGCTAATAGGTAATTTGTCAGTATAAGTTTGTCGGTGACCGTGGCAAGACATACTGTAGAAAGTAAGAGTAATGTACTTCAGGCTCATGTTACCCAGCCCGATATCAAGACCTGTAGCAGCTCCGCAAGGACCAACCCGAGTGAAATAGAACATCTTGGTCATAAGTGGCTTCTCAGTCTCTGACATATCTTGACGGACACGAAATTGGTTTTGAGGATTGGTTAAGCTATCCGTTCGAGGTCGCAGTCGTGGAACGAAGTAGAGGACGAGGCTCGCTAGGCAGAACTGGACGAGCATATGCAGGCAAGTAGTGAAGAGAGGGAAATGGAAATCCAGATACTTTGGCGAGAACATCCATTTATTGTACTATGGAGGTGTCAGTAAACAAATATAGGAACCCTTTCATAACTTCACTTACAATAGAGATCGAAAGCGAGAAGGCATACCACGAAGCTACTAGCAGGGCGTTGATAAGCCACGCTTTGTAGATCTCTCTGTTTGTGAACTTCTTGTTCGGTTTCGATGCCTTGACATTCCCAGCAAATCTTTCGTCCAGCCTTACGGCCTTCCTCCGTCTTCTCTTCCTGCGTGTTTTGTCTTTCTTCGTCATACCCGTCTCTCCGTCATCACTGAACGGATCATCTGCAGCTAGCCGATCAAGCTCAAAGTCTTCGCTTGTGGTTCTAGAGGAGATGTCCGAGCCATGGTCCTCATCAGAGGAGTACACCAATTGCTTGCTTTCTGCGTCAGAGCCTCCTGAAGCATTTGGATGGCGATGAACATTCTTCTTCCTGGATGTTTTCCTTCTCGCCCCATTCTCCAGTCGGTCCATCAATTGAGCCCTGCGTCGCCGGTATCCATCTCCAGCACTATCCATATCAGAGGAAAGGAGATCAGCATCAGCGTCCGTGCCAGTGACGGGATCCGGGCTTTCTAAACTCGATCTGAGCAAGGGCTTTGGCCTATCAGAATTCTGTCGTGTCGGATGATGGTGCTCTGCTTGCTCTTCTCCCTCTCCTTGAGGTTTCTTATCGGCGTCCATGAGGGTCCATCCGTCGAGCGCCTTGGGGAGCACGAGCTGTCGTAACACAGCCCTCGTCACTCTCAGTCAGAAGGTTCTCGTGGACACCTGTTTGAGGAGTGAGGGGCGTCAAGAAGCACAGTGTGTCTGTTGTCTTGGGTTGTAGCGTCGTCCGATGACAGGTCGCAGGTAGTCATTGCCAAGCAGGGAAGTCTTGGCACTCAGTGTGAGATAAAGCACCCGAGAATACAACATTGTACTCACTCTAATGGTAATTGGTGGAGCGGTCTGATCAACTATGTACTATCCTTCTCGCTGCCTTTCCATCTCAATAATAAACGTAGAGACTATTATTATATGCACTCGGCTCAGCCGTTCTCATCTCCCTTAGTCAATGTATCTTGAGATTTTCTAGGGTACTGGCATTGCGCTTCCTAGAGTACTCGATCTAGCCCAGCCCGAGAGAGACGACATTCGGTCCTAACGCTTCAAGTCCTCATCATCTGACCATCACGACTGCAACGCTCAAGCTGAAGTTGGCTAAGAGATTACTGTTCTAGTCTATTTTGTCCTGTCTCCTGATCGCTCCGTGGCACGAGCTGTTCTCCTAGCAGATACCCTCTCTTCCCTCTCGAAACACGTCGCGCTTTTCAGGAACCACGTAGCCAGCTTTTGAAGAGCAAGGGGTGATGCTCTATCGACTGCTTGGAGAAGAAAGAACATACACTTTCCAAGCCAATTGCTCATGGATGAAACGCCTATGACCACTTTGCAGCGTCCTTAGTGGTCACTGAACGTCTCCAACAGGACTGCGTACAAGGATTAGACAACTATGTTGGAAAGCTTATGTCCGGATTTCTTGATGTTCATAGCGAAGCATTTCAGATCGGTGCAGCTGCCGTGCTCTATAGACCGTCAAGTTCCCTGCGGAATACCTGAAAGATAATAGGTTGCCGCACTCGAAAGAGATTGACTGAAGTGGTGCATCTGCGATCGACACCGGCCTGATGTTGCCATAGCATGCTTGATCGCCTTAGCTGGGTGAGTGGTGAGGCTGTCGGCCACCCAGCCTGGGATAACCCTAGCCTGCTCATGACACATTGTCATGAGCAGAGTGGCTTATGTTGAGACTATTGGCAATTATGCCGGCTGGCGTCAATGAACCTCTGTGACAAGCATCGAAAGTCTCGATAGATATCGACGTCTGAAGCAGGCTTCGCACGGAACAAAAGACGAGTGCCAGCGTTGTTTGTTCTCCTTCGACCATTAGCTAAACGATCTCGATGTAAAAAACGTACATTTTTGTTTCTTTAATTTGCATGAACTGTTTGCTTGTATGCAGACAGACATTTCGACAGCCTTGGGCTTCTGTAGGCGGCCACTGCCTCCTCAAGATGTGCCCTAGAAGTCTCCAAATTCTGATCAGAAGAAACGAACAAGAAATTGCCGCAGTGAGGCCAGTGGGACTAGAATTATCGAGTCATCTCATACCCTGAATATTACCGAGCTCCTTTTACTGTCCAGCCTGAATCATTCGGTGGTTTCGGGGAGCCTATATGGGCCGTACGTTTGAATCCGGTCTTCGTCTTTACGGCTTGTGCCTTTAGCCTGGTCCTCGATGGCACTGATATCTCGGACGGATGAGGGGAGAAGTGTTGGAACCGGCTTTCTTTGTGCGGTTTGGTGGGCTTGGAAGACTTAGGAGACATCTGTCCGAATCTCTTTCTCAGTCTCAAGCTTTCCAGGAGCGGTTTGCCCTTTGACTCAAGAGACTTCTGTTCCGGAGACTCGGACTTCTCTCCCGGTTTGAAATCGTTTGCGGGTGATGCATTTTAAAGAGACTCCTGTTTGCAAGGCTCGAACTTCCCTTTCGATTTCAAGATTTCCGTGGGCGGTTGGTCTGGCTCAAGAGACTCCTGCTCCAAGTGCCCGGGCTTCGCTTTTGGTTCCAAGTCTTCCGCGAACGTTTGTTCTGCTTCAAGAGACTCCTGTTCTAAAGCCTCGGACTTACTCTTTCGATTTCAACTCTCTCTCGAGCGTTTGATCTGACTCAAGAGACTTCTGTTCCAAAGGCTCGGGCTTCTCTTTCGAACTCAAGTCTTCCACGAGCGGTTGATCTGGCCCAAGGGACCCCTGTTCCTCAGACTTTTCTTCCAATTTCAGATTTCCGTTGCCATTATCTGCTGCTCTTCTCAATGCCTACATGATATACTGATGTCCCCCTGAAGCTGCCAAGTAGGGCCCCGTTCTTCCTTCAACCTGGATATTCACTATTGCTCCTTTTCCTATCAAGGACTGTACAATACTGAGATCTCCCTTCCAAGCCGCAGCTCCGAGTGCTGTACCAAAGATTCCGGTCACCGCATTAGGGTCTGCACTGCCCCACAGAAGAAGATCAACCATATCTTTCTGACCATTCATTGATGCTTCATGGAGAATACCTCCATACCAGTGATCTGTGACCTCTAGATCAGGATTGGCATCATTCTCGAGAAGCAGCCTGGCTATGTCCTTGTGATCCATGCTTGAGGCCAATTGAAGGGCAGAGAACCCAAATTTCCCGTAAGCCTTTACGTTGGCGCCGCGCTTGAGCAACAAGTCTACGACATCAAGCTTGAAGGAAATCTATTCTCAAAGTCCGGAGAGACATTACATATCTCTGCCATCCATTGTGAGTGATTTTGACCTCGTGCTTCCCCAGCGTCCTTCTTGGAAAGAGTGTCGTCATCGTACAGCTGCAACTTTATTTGCTGCTTCGGAACTGGTCTTTCAAAGGAAGCTCTCATCCTGCGAGACTCTTCTTCGATCTAAATCTCGGAGATAGAGTCAGTAGTCAGAGCTTCTTGGAATGCACGAACCCTTTCAAGCGCTTGTTGCGTCCAGTATCTATCTGGGTGAGACGCTTGACCAAAAATCGCCTCCTGCTGATCCAAGGTCTGAAGTAGAATAGATTCTGAGTCCCTAAAACGCGCGTTCAAAGCGTAAGTAGCGGCAAGACCACATTTGGTGGACACAGTATCAGGGTGAGTGGAACCAAACTGCAATTTCTGCCCCTTGAGCGTGCATTCAAAGAGTTCTGTCGCATCCCCAAGACGTTCGTTGAACAGCATAACATTTGCGAGACCCGACGCAGCTTTCAGCGACTGTGGATGCTCTGTCCCGAATGTTTTCGCAAATCCATCATGAGCACGTCGCGCAAATTGCTCCGCCAAATCGTAAGAGCCCTTTTCAGTAAGTGTTTGAGTCAATTCCGAAACAAGATCTAGAGTGAAAGGATCCTCATTACCAAGGAGTGCGTCGGACACTCTCAAAGCATTTTTGGTCAAAAACAATGACATGCCAAGTTGACTGCAGTCTCTGAGGATGATGGCATAAATGGCGACCAAATGAACGTGCAATGCATCCTGATATAGGTTGCAATTCTCATGCTTTAGGACGTTATAGATCTGGTCGTGGGCAATGTCAAATTTTCCCTGGTCTCTCCAAATTAGTGCTAATTCGCCGGCGATTTGCAATGAGAGACTCGAGGTTGGTCCGGTGGACTGATTGCTGCGGTTCAGGGCGCCCGTGCACTGGTGTTCAGCTTCTGTATACAGCCCACGTCTTCGTAAAAGAGAGGACAGTTTCCCTTGACAGAATAATACGACTGGATCTTCCTGTCCTGGGGTCTCTCTCTTTCGGATCACCTCTTTGTAGGCTTTTTCAGCTTGCTTCGGATGTCCTTGATCGTCAAGGACCAGAGCAAACTCCATGAATCTCCTGGCCACCTCATCCTTTTCCAGTTTATCGAGAATTCTCTCCCGACAGTCTTGATTTTCTGACCGTCTGTTGCCTGGGACTTTGGAGTCTTCCTTTGAAATTCTACACATCTTTTGAAGTCGCTCACGAATTGAGTTGTAATGAGAGTCCGAAAGGCTGTCCACTATCGTGAGAGATTTATGATCGGATGGGAGAGGTAAACTCTGATCAACATTGATTTCTGCGGATTCTCTGGGGACTATCTGTGCTATAATTAGAATGGAAGCCGCGAGGCTGTGCCAGGCAGTCACTTGATCTTACAGTTCCTATGTCATACACGGGGTGTTTCTCCATAAAGATACCACACAGAAGATTGATTGATTGAAGACGCGTGTTGGCAGTAGAGAAGGTCAAAGGTCAAACTCTCCGTAGCCCACTGTAAAGTTGGATGCGAGCGAGGCTTCGTCCGGCTGACCAGAGGGGTCAGGCTGTATGAAATGCGTGCGCATTGATTGTCTGGGAATATTAATAGGTAAGACGCCCGGTCAGATTCCATGTTTCGGCTTCAACCATTAATGGTCCACTTGTCTTTCAACAGGGCAACCTTTTTCTGCCCATTGGGCACTCCTCTCTCAAACAAAACAACTAAAGCTTCTTAGTATTTCGACGTCTCATGTTCGAATCACAATAAAGCCCTGCCGAATCGTCGCGTGGCTACGTGCTCCGAAACCCGGACCTCTCAGTGTCAAATCCACGGTTCATGCTCCTCCAGGCGAGAACGAGGATACCTTATGGGGCTGCGTTTCGAGAGTAAGATGGGTAGGTTTAGGGCTGATACTATTGGAGCGCTGTCCAGGACTTTCTGTGCCGACCACTTTAACTCTCTCACCTCACGATGTTCTTCATACCTATGATAAATTTTTACATCTAGGATACTCTTGTATTCTACGATATTCTCATGTCCTGCGATTCCACGTGATCTCGCGATGCTCTCCTACATACGGTACTGCCCCATGATGCTTCTTTATCCCAGAGTCTTCTTTTCTCCGTGTCAGACATGCACTAAAAGGTACAGTGTGTTCTGTTCCCTCTAGTCATCACTGGCATTTGGTTATATCGTGAAGACTTTGATCAACGATTCTAGAGTCTGTTGTGAACTTGGCGCTTCTTTGGGAGGCCCTTCGTAAGAGTATCTAGGAACTTGAGGTCTGGATGACCGCCTGGTGATGATGTACCCTCCTCAGGATTACAGCATAGAGACCCTAGACCACACACCCCAAGCACATGAAGAAAGGAGTGAGGAAGGAGTGAGGAGAGAAAACATAATATTTCAATTTTTGACTTGTCGTACACTCACAGCGTACCTTCGCTGTCTTGGTATACTCCACAGCAGGGACACCAACATCATGCACCCACATCAACCTGGAAATACTACCACTGTCATTGGCCTGAAATTCTGCCTTCCAGAAGGGCGCTCCTTGGTCGATCCAGCGGCCACGTTTGGCTAATTCGTTTCGGGGTTGGAGCCAGGTGAAGGTGTCTTGCTCGTAATGGTCGAGTGGAAAATTCTCCGACTCCAGACCCTGAAACGACCAGTACAGAATCCTTTCCTCCAAAGATACCTCGATTTTGAAAACATGGACAGGGTCCCAGTAGGTTCCAACGTACTCTGCTAGATGCCTGGGTGATGTTTCTTCCTTTTGATCTTTCTGTAACTGCTCGGTAGTTGTGGAATACCATTTGGCATTTTCTGCGACACTGATTTCTGCGGCTTTGATGTAATCATTCCTTTCGGGAGTTTCGAGGAGCTCTTCAAGAACGAGTTGTCCAATCCAGTCTGGTGTGTCATTCAGGCCAAGGGAATTTGTCAACACAATTCTGGCACTTTCGGTGTCAGAAATCAGATTCACAGCGCTCAGAGCACCTGGAAGACTGCCTTGATGATACATGACTAATCGAGAGGGGCCACCTTTCCCCACTACCGGCATACCGTCAGGCATCAAGGATGGATTGCACCCGATATCACCCATAGGTCCGGGGAGCTGTACTCGAGCCCAGCCAAATCCGTATGAGACTTCTCCACGAGTAGCCTGATGGATCGGGATCTTGGCTGACATCAAGTGGTTGACCTGCTTCAGTGGTGAACTCTCGGTCGATGTTGTCCCACGGGTGAATTGATCATTGGCGGACGCAAGGAAAACACTGTACAGCTTGAGCAGGTCGTTGACGCATGTCCGGATGCTACCGCTCGGGCCACCAAAGCCGTCGTCTCCTGTCTTGACGCAGTGAATGGGCGTTGGGGTCCCATCGTCCAAGGCGTTATAGCACTTGGCGACATTGTCGACAGCTGAAGGCGGGGTTTTAAACGAAGTTCGCTTGAGGCCGAGGGGCTCAGTGATGCGGGATTTCAAAACATCGGAGCAAGGCGAGCCAGTCAGCTTTTCGCTTATGTGGCCCGCCGGCTCATAGTAGAGATTGTTGTATGCAAACTGATAGTGTCAATCGGCTGTTGAGGTATTTCATGCTATCCTTGCCAGATACTAGGACATTGTTATTGGTACCATAGAAGAAGTTGTCACCCCAGAACATGCCAGTACGATGGGATAGCAAGTCGGCAACTGTTATGCAATTGTAAAGGATGTCATCCTTTATGTTGAGTTCGGGGAGAATATCTTTGACCAGTGTATCCCAAGTGATCTTCTTCTCTTCAACGAGTTGACCCATGGCTGCTGAGGTCAACGCTTTTGTCAGTGAGCACCCCGGATAAATTGTCTCTGCCGTCGGAGGTAGGCTTCCTTGCACATCTCGATATCCACAGTTAGCGTGGAAAACGGGCTTGCCGTGGTGCAGGATGCCCAGGGATAATCCAGCCGTGCCTCCAATACTCATGAGCTTTTCAATTTGAGGGCCGGCTGTGAGCCGCTTGGAGAGGTCCGTCATGGTGGTAGTATGGTGAGCTAGGTAGTGAGGGTAATCTAGATGTTTGCAGCTTAAGTGCGAATGTGACAATGATCAGTCTCTGCTCTAATTTTGGTACTGGCTGGGGGAGAAGGTCGGCAGAGACTCGTGTCACCAACCGTCGGTACGAATACCGGTTTTATTAGCTCATAAGATGACGCTGTAAATAACTGTCAAGATCTTCTTCGGGAATACAAAATAGTTACTTATCATACATAATAACTACAGTATTCACAGAACGTGTCAAAAACCACGATCCTTCGAGTCTAATCCAGCCGTAGTTTAAATCAATTACGGAATCACTTATATACTTCTATCAACGTATTTAGGTTGTCTTCACATAGAATATCATATGGTCAAGGGTGTACTCTACTTCATTTCGGAATGATTTAGGATACAGATTGAATGTTCTGAATATTTCAGGGCTATAATCCTAAAAAGAAATAATTCGTCTAGACTCTCCCAAACGGCTTCTTATTCCTCAGTTCTTATGGTAAAGTATTATTTGACAGAAGGATTCGGGTTGTTTCTAGCCTATTGCAATTTGCCGGAGAAAACTTCATGATTTGAGACTTGAATTATAGTTTACTGCTATGGCCTGTTGAATCTTTGGAGGATGATAACCTTTGACACCAAGTACCGACTGTGGTTGGACAATCTTACACACTAATCACTATACTACCTTACAAACGATGACACTTAATATCGGGGAATATCCACTTGAGAACAAATATTTTACTAACTACTATAAAGAAATTACGGTAGTATCGGTAGTGCCTAGCAGGTAACAGAGGTGAATATATACAGACCGGTTGTAGCCCAGGTACGTCTGGGAAATACGTTCTTAAATACCTCGGTGTCACTACGTCTCATAGCGTCTCACTGCGATATAGATTATTTGCTTGAGCGCGGCAAGCCTGACGAATCGACACCCCGTCAGCATTCTGGGAGACCTCAGAAAATCCAGTAAGTTTGTATATCTCGCTTAGCAAATCCCTGGTGTTTCGAAATGCCCGTCAATGGAGCAATTTGGTGAAGAGTTGGCGAGAGGCATCTTTAAGCGGAACTAAGGCAGCTATGATGATTTGTGCATGAAGAGTTTCCCCTGGATGCAATAGTATCTGGCCTTCCATGAATAAGTAGCACACGTACGATTGGCTCGGATGAGCGGAGGAAGACCAGAGCCATCAGCCGTGGGATTCAAAACTTTCAATTACTACGAAGCAAAAGGTGTGGAATTGGCCAATTGGAAGGTGAGGTCTTACACCATTTTCCTTGGTGGGGTTGCGGGATTTTCTCAGTACCAAGGATTACAGTCTTTGTGGATCAAGTACAGTAATCTTACAGTGCTAAATCTCTGGCTTGCCGCATTCCAGCCGTTCCCGAAAGTAAGTTCTCGAGCCGCAGTGAGTCGTAGTAATTGGACAAATGATCATCCATCTTACATACCCCCCTCCTCGCGTGTACCCCTCAAGCACAAGGAAACGGATACCTTACCTTCGGAACAGGCAGAGGAAGACTGAGCCTGTGCAAAAATCGAGATTAACAAAGTGCCCGTCTTGTAGACGGTAGGTAAAAGTTCGAATTTTAGTGTACTCGTATGTTGCCAAATGGCCGGCCGAAGGAATGTCCTAGCTGTCGAAGCCTCACCGAGAAGATGGAAGTCATAAGCCTGTACCGCCATACCTGTAGCAGAGCGCAAGCCTATGGCTGCAGTCGAGACCACGGTCTAGAGCTGATAATTATTGACTGTTTGGGAAGGTGAGAATCGATTTGCCAAATCACTGGACTGTCTCAACACGCAACATATTAACTCGCATGATGTTGGTGACATGCAGAATTTGTCAACTTCTGGCTCCAAGCTGTCTGGGGTTGCATACGTTCTAGATCCGTTCAAGTGAGGCCGTTCCAAAAGGATAGTGTGCTTTCCTATCATTGCGCAATTCTTCGTTCCCCCTCCCGTGTGGGCTTTACCTCTTATGTCTTGCGTACAATCATATCAATTGACTGCCTGTCGTATTTCTTAAATTCAGATCATTCCCTGAGCATTCCTCAACTACGTTACTCAAGTAATAGCAGTCCAACTGCTCTGGTCCTTTGCAATTCTGTTCTTGACAAACCCTTAAAAGTGGAAACGAAGGCAGCACTTACTTTCCGGCACCCTCCTTCAACCCACCTGATCCTCTCCACGAATTGCGCTTCTTGGAGTCAATTACAATGCCTCCGTCGGCCGCACTGGCTTGGGCTTGTCCGAGTTCTGAATGTCGGAGGCGGAATGGTGGTGTGCCCCACCTGAAGTGTGTCTTCTGCCCTGAGTCTCGGACCTTCAGAGCTCTTCGGGGTGAAGCGAAGAGGAAATGTGTAAGCTCATCATTCGTAATCACAAAAGGACTGCAATACTGACATTAAGATGTATACTAGCATAGGTGCGGTTATCTGTTGGAAAAGACGATTTTGGTTGAGAGCCATGCGTCCTCGTCTTTACAGAGTCATGCGTCCTCGTCTTTACCCGGAGAGTTTTCCCTACCGTGCTCGTCTTCATTCGGAGAGTCTAAATGTAGGGGAGGTTGCTGCGAAACCAACCCGTGCAGCGATGAATGTATAGCCGAGTACGCACTGCGAGGGTAGTCCGACTTCTTCTCCAAAATTACGGGTTTTGTTACGAGTCAATGGTTGACCGGAGCTAGTGAGGGGGAGGCACGATAGTCACTGAGGGATGTTAGTCAATATCACCAACCCGAGAGAGTCATATGTAGCCTGCATACCTCGTGTTTTTGCTCCTTGTTATTGATTTCTCGTCGCATTCGTTCTTCTTCTCAACGAAGGTATACAATTCCCATTTGACTTATCTACATTGAATCACATCAATCCTTCTTACCAATGGTCCCATCCTAGTTAATAAATGTAGTTATACATAAACGCAAAGCCACTAAGAAACCCCAAGACAAAGCCGATGCCGCCCGCCATGATTTCAGATCCCCTTGGAGACTACTGACCAGTCTTGAATTCGTGAATGTCGAAGAAACGGATGAAGAAGTCAAAATTTTTATCACTGATTGAAATCACATCCGAACCAATTCTGCGACTTCGGCGGCCCCCACAACCTACAAGGCACATTTTTATCAGGTGCAGCAGAATGGCGACGTGAGGTTGCTTCACGCGGTATGAGATTAGTGTTTAGCGTGAGTTGTCCCAATACCTAGAAGGAAGAAGTCACTACATGTTGGGAGCATTGGATGCTGAAGATGCATGGTGTGCGGGTGATTGAGGGCGTTCCCAGGAGAACGGGGAGAGGTTGGGCGAAAAGGAAGAAGTAGAAGGAAACGATCGCTGCGAAGGGGGATGCGGGACCGTGGAGGTGTGGCATGGAATGATGGGGGCTGCCATCCATCTTAGGTGGCCTGCGTCCGAGGCAAGCATATGCGGAGCTAACCCGGTGCATGCAGCTATTCGGGGGTGAAGTAGGGGTGCATATGTGGCTTGCTCAGCTGCATGGGCCCGCGCTGCCCTTCGCTTGTCGGCTTGAAGAGTGCTGGGATTGTGTCATAGATAGCGATCAATAAGACATCCAAAGGTAGAAAAGGCTCGAGGAATGGGGTGGAGCAGCGTGATCATGACGAGCCCGTAGAATCCATCGATGGCTGACGAATGACTACGGAGGTAGGCGTAAAAAGTCCTGGACATGCCAAGAAAAGGGTCCATATAGGGCTGAGGTCAAAACTCTCAGATTCCTGTCTATGCTTTGGGTCGTGTGGTCTGGAGGTATTTAGTTTGTGTTAGGTTCGAATCCTAATGGCGCTGGTTCTAGTGGTGAAGTGGGCTTCTTATTTTCTCTTTGCATAGAATACCTGTGCTTTACATACAAATTCCTACTGAAACACATTAATGCTATACATTTCGACAATTCTATTTGAAGAACAGTCAATGCGATAATCCTTTTTTTTTGTCAAGACGGAAAATGATCTGTTTCAGAGAGAAAGAAGAGAATCAAGTACAAATATCAGTCAATATAAAATCATTTCAGATTATTCTTCTCTATCTTCTTCCATAACACTTAATGCATAGAGTGTTAATCATAACGATAATACACGCATATAAGCATTGACTTTAACTGAGACTGATATCGCTATCAAGATCATCACTGTTATCATTAAGATATCTCGTTAGATTATTAGTCGTCTTCAAAAGCAAGCACGAGATCGAGGCTACGATTCGAAACAATTTAAAAAGCTGCTGAGTTCGTACGTTACAGATAAGCTCAGATCTAAACGTCTCACAGTCGTTATCTCTAAAATTAAGAGTGTTATTCTAACGACTATTCGAAAGAATCGCTATAATCGTGAAAAGATCTCGTATATATTAACTGCTAAGCAAGATTTATCATTGAAAATTATTTTAAGTGATAAGTATTAATTTGAGAGTATTTGTTTGATTTCTAACTCTATATAGTTCTCAAATAAAATAACTTTCGATTCGTTAAAATCATCAAAAAATCGTTTTTAACAGAGACTATGAGAGAAGCTCGATATTAGTTTATTATGTGATATAAAAACTAAATTATAGAGAACTGAAAGAATATGATTTAAAGTAACGAAATAAGCGTGATCTTGAATTCTCGACGTGAGAAGATACGATAATAACGTCAGTCTTAGAAAGTCTATATATAGTTTACTATTCGACGTAGATTCGTTGAAGTCATAAAGTTCATGTTCTGAGTGTAAGGGCAAGGGGCGGTGAGGCGGCTTGCGACGGCTAGGATCGGCATTGCTATGCCGCAAGGCATGAAGCCAGTTGGAATGCTTGGCAGGAGTTTTAAATATCCGCGCACCCACTTTGTTTCTTCTTCTTCCTTAGCTATTAGTTCACTTAGCAATCGAACGTATACTTCTACGCACCACGCTCATATAACTTCGCTTAGTGCCTAGCTGCTACACAGTTCCATGAAAAGAGGCCTTGCTACCTCACACTGAGATTATTTTTTATATAATCATAAAAATTTATATTACGTTTAAAAGACTGAGATCGCTATTGAGAGGAAGAAATGTGAGATTAATCTAGTTAAAATTAACGAAGCTCTGAAGTCTAAAGCAGACTCAATAAAAGTTGAAAATAGATATACGTTGTTACGACCGTACCCTGGTCTCTACCAGAACCTTCCAGCACCTTCCTCCTTTATTTAATTCATAGGACTTAGCGCGGCTTGACAGAGACCTTCTTCTACATATCAGTTTTATGTTATATAGATATTGTTACGGACGTACCCTAGCTGTCAGGTACAAAGGGAGTGTTTATGGCTATGTGTCAGGCACATAGAGTATTTATTGGTCATTGACACATTCTCATTATCACATAGGCTAGCGGGGATTCTTCCTAGTATTTAAGCGCTCTTCTCCTGTGTACATATTCGCTCTTTATCTAGTTGTCTTATTCAATTTACCCCCNCTCTTAGCAATGCATCTACATTTACAATTATCAAGACTATGCATATGCAAGTAGTGATAAGTAACTGGACAATCACACCTATGGGGGTAGAGGAGACCATTAA